>JASKGN010024885.1:0-10181 GCA_030556245.1 Falagria sp. GC000072 | reverse complement strand
TTTAATTATCTATTGGAAATTAAAATATATATTTCTGAGAATAAAATTTGCAAACAACATGATAAAAATAATCAGTCATGATAATTTAATTTCAATATTCAAATTTTCTATATGATTGAGAACAACAATTTCCCCGTAAATTTACTAATTACGCAATTCCTACGCAAGTATTTACGCATGAGCTTATCAAAGCATAAAGAATGCAATGGACGACACTCTGCGTTATAATTGAAGATATTGTTAACAAGTTAATAAATATGCAAATTGGAGTATGTATATAGATATAACTTAATATTGTAATAATTGAGATCATAATTCACTAGACTAGGATAAATGTTTTAAAACTTTATAATCAGCAAAATTCCGGTGATATAATGCTAGGTTATAATACTTGTAATACTAAAAAAATGTACAATTTTTGCATGAATTTGAAGATAAACAATCTATTATGCTCAACTACATACATGCGTGAAGTGTTGATGATAATACATCATAAATAATGTATTTTCTAATTTGTGCATAATATAAAACACGCGAATTAAGTAAATGTCCAATGCTGCAATTTACATAATTATATGTATGTATTTTCATTTTTCATTTTAACATATAAAATTCTAATTAAATTGTTATTTCCATATTTGGATAATTTATAGTTTCCGCGAAGCAAAAAGATACATTTAATAAAATTTATAAAAATTCTCGTTTCAGGTAAACAAACGCTTATTGCTTGTTATGGCTTGTTATCTACTATGTACACAAAAATATGATCTATATATAGTTAGAGTGGGAAGTTTCAAAATATTCGAAATATAATTGGAAACTGAAAAAAGGCTGCTGGCGTAGGATGGAAAGGATTGAGGTTGAGGTAGTCCCGGGGTTCGGTCGCATTCCTTTTACCTTTTAATGATCGGCGCATTGCACGTTTGACTTTATGGTTGTGTCCTAACGATCTCCGTGTGGAAACTGATACAGGTACAGGCACAGCATCACCTAGTTACAGTTACCTAGTGAACTTCTATGCTGGGAGTGAGCAAACATACATGGCTCGGCTGGAAATGCACCTGATAAAAGATAAGCCTCAACACTACATTTCACAATGTATATAATTAGTATTGTCGTTGTGAGAAGACAAGTATTGTTTGCTTGGAAGAAATAAATAAGATTAAAATCTTATATGAATATACGTATGATTCGGAGAAACATAAGCTAATAATGATTTAAATGTGGTATAGTATCACATTTTATCATGGGTTAATATTCTAGATAATATAAAATATCAATCAGTTATCAAAATGAGTACTTTTAATTCCAGGAATAGGAATGCAATTATGTATGTATTTGTTTAAGTAAAAATAGTTAGCATTGCTTAGTGTTTATGTTTGCTTTCATAATGTTTAGCATGTTTACTTACTAATTTTGACATGAAGAATGTGGGACAGAATATAAATACATATATCATTTATCTATTTTGATGTCTTTTTACTGAAAAAAAAACTTTGTTACAATTTAAAAAGTTAACATTTTTATTTGGAAATCCCCATTGTCATTAAAAATTAAAAACAAATACTTTGTATACGAATTCTTCTTTTTGAGTAGCTGCATGATGCATAAATAATAATTAATATTTTGTTCTTAGATATTTTCCCATTTTGAGCCTCTGCATCAAAATAAACAAAAATTATCTTAATGTTACAATAGCATTCGCCTTAAAATATATAATTTAAGATAATCACCAAGTAAATCTTCAGAACATTTTAATATTTTCAGAGAAATAATTAAAACTACCTGATAAATCTATTATAATATAAAAATAATTCTAGCAAAAACTATTTATATACCTTTTAACATGTAATTACCATACCTATCAAATATTTACCAAGATGTTTTGAATCAATTTAGAATTATTCATATATTCACCTGCAACTTCATAATTTTCCTAAATCTATTTGTTCCCCATGTCTATTACCTAAATCCCATCACTAAAACTAATCCAAATCCGAATTCTTTTCTCAATGTCCAAAGTTCCTCAAAGAAGAACAAAGATCATCATTCAACCGAAATAAACTCAAAGAGAAATAAGCTTTATCTTAAATAAAAAGCGTAACGCTTAGACACCTTACATCGCTATAATCACCGAAAATATACAAATTAAAATCAAAGAGACGACAATACGAAAGCCGCATTAGCCTACGCTACCAGTTCCTGGATTCGATAAGCAAAGCAAAAGGCGGCAAGGCAAGTGCCACAAGCTCCTCGTCGCTCACATTCTCAAAGCACAGGCCAAACGAGTCACGTGTACAAAATACATTCGTCCTTTTGCATCGTACTCACTTCGACTCGCCCAGTATTTAAAAATGACTACATTCATCGTTCACATTCAATCGTTGACGGATACTCGTGGTCAACAGTGAGTGTGCTGCGCTGCAAACGCAGAATTTTGCGCGGGTTCATGTGCGCATTATATTCATCAAGGGATAGATAAACCCAGATAAACCATTTGCATCGTGACATGTAAGTGAATTTTGCATCCTACACAAGTTTTATCAGTTTAGTTATTAATATGTTGTGTTAGCAATTTAACTCGCGTGGAATAAATCGCGTGCGCAAACAATGCTTAAGTCAACTCGTCTGAAAGTGAAGTGAGTTTGATAAGGATAGTTAAAAGATCGCATAAGAGAGAATACATTGTAAGATTCCTGACTAAGCTTGAGCGTCGTCGCTTTCAAAGACAAGAAGGTAAAAGGGGAATAGTCGAGTCGGTTCAGTAGACGAGATTGTATTAGTCGATTCTCCGAATTTTGTCGCTTGTAAGACTCACAGTGGCGTCTATTTACCATGTTGCCACGCTAATTTATTGCCACTTTCTAGTTAGCTCAGTGATAAAATGCTAATAACAATCCGCGTGGGACATGGACAATTAACCGAAATGTATTATTGTATCAATAAGCTTATAGATAGCTAAAGCTAATTGTTGTTTAGTTACGTCATTTAGGTAGTTTAACAATAAAGCAAATTGTAACTAAAATGTATATTTACATAGTTATGTTATGTTGCCTTCGAAATTTTGCTACCGGAAAATTGAAATTAGTATTACAATCGCATTAAATCAACTTTGCGTTGAAATATTTGCATAATATTATGACAAGATAATTAGCAGTTATTGAATTTAGAAAAGTAGTGAGCTTTTCGTGATAAAACAAACATTGTTTTATTTTCACGAAGTACCCACGCACAGCATCGATTTTCCTGATGTCATGACCATTGTCCAGTCCAGTATAGAAATAAAGTTCCCTTACTATTTATTTATGATAAGATACTGAGCGTTTAATTACATCTAAATATTTGTAATGTCTGCTATTCATATGTTTATTTTGCGTAATTGAAATGTAGATAACCAACTAGAGTTAAATTTGATCTACCTTAATGCAACAAATTAATTTTGATAATGTTTATAATCGAATGGAATACTATCCCTTCGCAGAGGAATATTATATGGCAACATAGCGTGATTGAGCTCTAAACATGACCTTGGCTACGGCTGGCAAGGCAATAATTCGACTCGCACTTCGCATTCACAGTCGCAAACCAAGTTTCAGTGTTGTAAGCGAACAGGACAGCATTGAACGCAAGCCGAAACGCGTTTATTACGGCACGGCTTGCTTTGCTTGCGGGCACGGTTAGTTTTTCCAAACGTGAAGTGTAGGTGCATTATACATGATCGCGATTCACGTTCAAATCATTTAATCGATTTTATAGTTTAATCACTTGTTTCTTCTGATTTTATTTAGTGGTAACAAGTGAATCAGCACCATGGCCAACTGGGAGCGAATGCAGAGGGTCCTCCGTAAGGAGCATATGCAGCAGTTGTATACTGATCGGTTTCCAATCGAAGTGCGACACTATTTAGCGGATTGGATAGAAAAACATTTCACGTATGTAGTTACAACTTCTGTATTTTAGTTTTCATTACTGTTTCTAACTGCTATTTATATTTTATGATCAAATAGATCTGATATCCATCAGTTTCAAACACCTGAAGTTCCTTATGAGATGGTTGTGAGACAACTGATTGAAAACTTCATTCAAGAAATTGAGAATTTAAGTCTTTCAATGGGATCTGATTTTGTTACAAAAACAAAACTGGATAATGCAGCTCAATTTTTCAAAATGCATCAACAGTAAGTTGTTTTTTAATTAAAAATTTTGCTTTATTTTAAAGTACTCTATTTATTGCAGTGACAATTATCTTAGTTTATATGAACATATCAGAAGTGTTTTGGCTGCAGAAGAGCAAATTTTCCGAATGGAAAATGGAGAAAGTCATGAAAATTCTCAATTTAATAATGTTGAAGCTATGATTGGAGTCCAGTTTCAACAATTAACTGCTACTTCAAATGAGATTAATTTAGATTTGAAGAAACTCGATAGTGAGCAAGAAAAATTCACTATTACCTATCATGATTGTACAAAAGTAGGTGCTATTCTTTCAGCATTTACTACTATGCAACCTACTGCAGCTACAGAACAACAGAAGAAAGAATATGTAGCAAAGAAAGAAAAAATGGATATTATGCTCAGAAATGGAATTGGACAGTTACTTGAATTAAGAGTGAATATCATTCAAAAGTTAACTGATGTATATGCCAAAGTTAGTGAACTTCAGACTAAAATACTTGACGATGAATTAATTCAATGGAAAAGAGAGCAACAATTATATGGAAATGGAGGTAGTTTTAATAACAATAAATTGGACATTATCCAACAATGGTAAATATTTTTAATTAAAAATTTATCCAACTTTTTAATTTATTTCATATGTGATTTTCAGGAGTGAACATCTAGCTGACATTATTTGGGGGAGTCGTGTACAAGTAAAAGAATTTCAACGATTTAAACAACAATTAGATTTGAATACAGAAGTATCTGATAATAGTGCACAATTGTTAGCTGATTTTACACAGTTGTTGAGTTCTTTGGTAACATCAACTTTCATCATTGAGAAGCAACCACCACAAGTTATGAAAACAAATACCAGGTAATTCATAAAATTATTTATATTTAAATATAACGTATACTTTCTTCTAACAACTATTTTAACAAATTTATTATAATTAGATTTACAGCAACGGTACGTCTACTTGTTGGAGGGAAGTTAAACGTTAACATGAGTCCTCCTCATGTTCGGGTAACAATAATATCTGAAGCACAAGCAAATTCCATGTTACGAAATGAAAGAATGTATCAGAATGGCGATGCAAGTGGAGAGATTTTAAATAACACTGGAGCAATGGAATATCAACAAAGTACTCGACAACTATCAGTCAGTTTTCGAAATATGCAATTGAAAAAGATCAAACGTGCCGAAAAGAAAGGCACTGAAAGCGTCATGGATGAGAAGTTCTCATTATTGTTTAAATCGTCCTTTAATATTGGAAATGGAGAACTTACGTTCCAAGTATGGACACTTTCACTCCCAGTTGTTGTAATTGTACATGGCAATCAAGAACCACATGCATGGGCAACTGTTACATGGGATAATGCATTTTCTGAACCAGGACGTGCACCATTTGTTGTGCCAGATAAAGTTCCATGGTGTCATGTAGCCGAAACTTTGTCATTGAAATTCTTGGCTGCTACACAACGACGTTTAGATGAGAATCATCTTAAGGTCTTGGGAGAGAAAGCTTTCAGAGGAATCACACCGGATTCTACTCATATGCTTACATGGGCACAATTTTGTAAAGAACCGTTACCTGATAGAAGTTTTACATTTTGGGAATGGTTTTATGCCGTGATGAAACTTACAAGGGAACATTTACGAGGACCTTGGGTTGATAAGTATGTGATTCTAGATAAGTAAATTATAGAAGAAAAAAATTAACTTTTGTTTGGGTTACAGTGCTATTCTAGGTTTTATTAGAAAGAAAACATTGGAAGATATGTTGAAGGGAAGTCCATATGGTACTTTTGCTTTGAGATTTTCGGATAGTGAATTAGGAGGAATAACAATTGCATGGTACACAGGTATGTAAATGTTTTATGATTCAATATTATTATAACTATTCGATTTTTGAATTTAAAGAATTAAATTTGAAATTTAAATTACAGAAACGGGAGAAGTTTTAAATATTCAACCATTCACAGCTAAAGATTTCAGCATCAGATCGCTGGCCGATCGTATTGCGGATTTGGAAAATTTGAGACTTCTTTATCCAGACAGGAAAAAGGAAGAAGTTTTTAATAAATACTATACAGGTAAATTTTTGGTCTTTTTTTAAATTGAATATTACTAATTAAAATCCAATTTTAGATAATCAATCATTAAGTACATCGAATGGTTATGTAAAGTCAACTCTTCGAACCACTATTGATACAGCTGGAGGTAGTTTACACAATACTCCTCAGCATATGACATCTCCAGAATATTATCGAGAAACACCTTCAGTAGCAAGGTATTAATTATTTATTTTGCACTTTATTTTTACTAACCAAAATTGCATTCAATTCATAATATCATTATTACAAACTGAACGAATCAAAGATTTGAATACTCAAGTATACTAACAATACAAATTCGTTATAAGAACGCTTATGGGCATAAAAACATAAAATATTGCAATATTTATGACGGGCCCTTTAAAATATACATACTAATAATTATAATAATTTCGAAACTATTTTTTATATATTTATATTATTAATTTTTATACAACAATTTTTTGATAATGATTTAAGTGATTTTGCTGGTTGATAGTTGCTCTAATATTGAACTGAATTTTTATTATCTCGATTTAGTATTAAACAACCAGTGTTTTGTAATTTTTCTAAAATTTACAACCAAAAGCTTTAACTTAATTTAATATTCCGTATATATGTATTAATGTAATCGTGTAATGGATTCCAAATTTTTGTGATATATATACAATTTTGTGGCGTAAGACAGGGTACTACTAATATCGATGTTAAATTAATACTGAAAACAATATATATACCTATATATTAATACTAACGGATCAAATGTTTAAATGTTAGAACATAAGAGGACTTTGCCAAGTGATGCAGCACAAAAAAGTTATGTTGAGAAGCGTATACATACATCTAAAACCAAAATGTTTCATCGGATTTTGAAAATTACCCTTCTCTTTGGGCTGCTTATCAACTTGGTATGGACCTAATATATTATCATTAATAAGCATGCTGCAAACAGACATAACCGGACATCCACTTGCAACATCATTCATTTAAAAATGAATTGCTCAAACAATATCATCCATTCTCATTAAAAACAAACAATAGTGTGCAAAATGTGTCGGTTAGTCTGTGTTGCAGTATGTGATGTCTGGTTATGTTTGTTTATATAGTGGCATTAGCGTTTACTCGGAAGCAACGTGTACGACAGATGACACTAATATGGAAGATTATTATGCCATTCTGGACTCTTTTGATCCATTTGCTGTATCCCAATGAGAGTCGTGGTTTAACGTAGATCCTGAGGAATTCTTTTCTTAAATAGATTTCTATTCTTTGTTAAAGTCAATAAATTTTGATTTAAGTTTTATATTTTATAATTATTTGCAATAGTAATTCTTATGAGGATGTAATAATTAGACGTAATGCTAAGTTTCAAACAAATTGTTAATATTATTTCTTTGGCTTAAATTAAGTTATATTTTTATATTCATATTTATCTTTTTTGTGAATCAATTTTTTTGCAATACTTATGTTAAGTTGTTTACATTTATTGATTTGAAGTTAACTCATCAAGTGATAAGAAAGATACATGCAGAATGGAAATAATTGAAACAACTTGTAACTTGGTGTAAAGACACATATGGCATTTAATATCAGTAACAGACTACTTGCTGATTGTTAGTTAATGTTTAAAAAGTTAAATTGTCAATTGTAACAAAATAGATATATTTAAGTTGATTCAACTTAGGTTTCAAGTTGATAAATGATATTTGAATGAAGTTAAAACACGAATAATGTGATTTGGTGCTAGCACAAATTAATATTTTTTTAATATTCTGCATAGGTTTTAATGATGCTTTTATGTTTTGCAAGTCATTAAATATGTGTATATAAATATGTAATTCTCTTTTTGCAAACAAATGATGCATGCTCTTAGTCAAAGCAAAAAATTGTGAACCAATCCATCCTCTACATATGTAATCAATCAAAAATTGAAGAAAATCTATTTAAATCCAAAAGTAATTAGATTATGAGAAAGTTTATCTATTTAGAAAAATGTACGACAGTTAAAAACTTTTTAAGTCCTTATAAAATTGTTACAAAAGAACCAGTAGATTCAAGAAACGATGAGAAATCGAAATTGTTAATTATTACTTAACTTAGTTACATACTATTGAAGATTATTAGGAGGAAAGTGCAATGATAAACCTCTATTGGAAAAATTCAATTAGTCAATATGAAATTCTATATAACAAAATACCACCAATATTTTTGCTAGTAATTGCACACTATTGTGACTTATGAGCTGAAATTGTAAACAATTAGATTTTTGATCTCTGTATTCAGCTAGGGAAATAGAGCACAAGTTTAAGCGCTTTGAAATTTTACTGATTAATGACACTATCAATTAGATAATTGAACGAAACCACCACCCCTATTATGTGCCTAATGTTGAATTTGTTGTTGAAAAAAAATTTTAATCGAGTGCATATGCCCGCAACCAAAGAATGACAACGAAGCGAAGGGTTGTGTACAATGTTTGTCTAATGAAATAGAATATTAGATAATTAATTTGAATGTAACGCAAACACTTTCATGTTATACATTATTGGTATGCAAGTACCTCTGTGTAGTATGTTTCATTATTTTACTGTGTATTATGTAACACAATTCTTTACACTATTAAGATTTCCATATTAATAACAGACATTGTAAATGAACCAAGAGTTGTTTTCTTTATACCCAATAATCAACTAAAAGTTGTGTTACCTATATTTTAATTTTTACTTTTACATGGCTTCATAATCACTGCCAAAATTCTAAGTTCAAAACTCTGGCTGATGAGGAAGAAATTTTTTCTAAAATTATTTAGTTCCTTAAAACAGACCATTAAGAAAGAATACAATTTTAAGTTATTGGCAGTAAATGAATTCGACTTGAATTCAGCTTTGAAGAATATAAGAGTCCTCTTGGAAGGCGAGAATTGAAGACAAAAAGGCACATGTTCTATTTGCTAAAACAAAAATTGACAGGGTTTTCTTCAAATTTATCTATACATCGAGCGATTTCTGCATGGAACTATTAATTAATTTTGGGGTGATTTTTTAAGGGTGAGATTCTTTTCAATGTCACGAAAAATAAGTAGAGCATCGAAGGCACTATACTTTTAATCACCCCGAAATTAAGGGTGGGGATCCCACAAATCTTTTTTGTGAAACTCGCCTACAAAAATATGACACAAACACAAAATCGCCGTAAATTTAAAGAATTTATATCTCGACAACTAAAAGAGCTTGAAAAATTCTAAAAACAGATTTGGAATCAGCGAGTCAAAATCTAAAAGGTAAAGTAACCCTAAAATGTCTATTATCAAAAATAACGACCAAAAACTCAAAATAATTTCAAACTTTTGTATCTCGGAAACTAAAAAGTCAACCCAAAACATTTGAGGGCCAATTCGGAATCAGCGTGTTAAGGCTCTTTTAGGAGGGTCGAACCACTTATTTTAAATATCTTTTTGAGTTCTTTAGAATGGAAAAAGAATTATTGAATCTGTTTATAATTTTACGAGTTACGGGCGAAAGAAATATATGAATTTCACTTTCTTCCGCATTGCCGCTCCCATGGGGGCGAATATATGTTGAATATATTTTTCATTATTTTGCACTACTTCTGTATACCTCAAGGAGTAGAGACTAAAGTACATTTTTGAATTTAGAGTATAATTAAGTTAGGATTCCTTTTTTTGCAATTTCCCGGCAAATTTTATGTTATATTACAACGGTGGGCAAATGCGGCTCTTCTTTACCTAAACTGCGGCTCTCCAACTCCAACTGACAAGAACCAAATTCAAAGAAATCAAATTCTAAGAATAAATTTTTTCTATTTCCCTAAAAAAAAATTTATTTCTTTTTATTTACACTTTTCAGGTAGTTTTGTGCGGCTCCCGTAATAAATTAAAAATGAAATGCGGCTCCCAATAGCATCAT
>JASKGN010024876.1:0-32265 GCA_030556245.1 Falagria sp. GC000072 | reverse complement strand
TAGGAATACAATATCTCGAAAGATAATGAGAATATTTTAAAAATTTATTCACTGATATATTTATATTAATAAATAGACTCATTTTCTTACTTACAATTTTCAAAATTATTATTGGAATAATAAATAAATAAATTTTTAAAGTTAAAAATAAAGGAAAGATGCAACGTAATGTAATAAGCATTTAAATTTTAAATTTAGGGGTCAAAACTTTTGAAAAGGATAGTAGTATTGATTTTACTTACAAACACAGCACGTATTCAAAAAACCACAGGTGCTACGACTTGTTGCCTTGCCTTTGTTATATGCACAAGTGTGTCTTGCCATACAAGTACCTTCTCTTCTACTTGCACGAGCACCATCCAAATTTGTAAAGCAAGGAGCTCGATTTTCTTGGATTATGTTATTTGCTTCGATAAAAAATTAAATTTTAAATTATTGATTACTTTTTAAATTGGTGATGGATTTTTTACCTGCATTTTGATTCCAGAATAAATTCGAAAAGAAATTGTTGCCACCAGAATCAAGTATGTCGTCTTCAGGGAATTGTGCGCATGTCTCATGGAAACTCAATAGTAATATAAGAAGGACACAATTATAAAGCCACATTTTAAATAAATTGTAAATTATTTAGTTGTAAAGTTTAATAGTTTAAAACTAAATGTACAGAAATCATAGTGAGCTTGGGACTTTATATAGTTTGTAAAGACACTTGAAAATTACTTCAGGAAGGGATGTGTTTGAGATTTAGCTAGCCTTCTATGATTTATATTGGTTTATTTGTAGGAGGTAGTAGAATATGTACAAGAAAGTGAGTAAATCATAATTGTCATTTGACTTTGCAAACATAACTGTACTGGTCAAGTTTAAAGTGAAAAGAAAACAATTAACTTCAAAGGTGTGTCTAAATTTTTTAAAATTATGGAATAAATAAACCGATGTTTAAATAATAAAAAATTAAATATTTAAAAATTTTAAAAAAGTGTGGTGTAAAAATTAAATAATTAAAAAAAGAGTGGTTTAAAAATTTAAAATTAAATTTTTATAATTTATTTGTGAAAAAAAATTGAAAATAATAAAAATAAAATTGAATTAATTTTCAAATTTTTTATGACAACCCTCTGTATATTTAAATAAAGGTAAGTGAAAACCGATGTAAAGATGTCCCTTTAACGGTTGGTTTTAATAGAAGAGCAAATAACTCAGAGCAGTGACACCACTCAGATCAATGAATGATGAGAATAAGCAATGAGTTTTGATGGAATTTGTCATCTGGTTAATTCTCTTTATTGTCGATGATTTGTTCAAATTGTAAATATTTGTCAGCGCCAACTATGCTTTTTCAAATAAAACCTAAATTAAGTGAAACACACACACGGAATTTTTTGATTTGAAAATATGTTCTAAACTATCTAGTTATCTTTGAATAATTTTTGTAATTAAATATAATGAAGTTCTTCTCACTATTTATATGACCTGGAAAAACATGTCGAAGGAATTTGGTGACATAAAAATCTCATTTATATTTTGGTTCGATTTTTATTCGCAATTTGCTTTTGGATTTTATTTTTCGCACGTTTAGTTTTGTTTGACTTTAATCAATAAGAATGAGGTTGCCATGATAATTTTTAAAGTAAATATTAAATATAATATAGAAATAGATAGGTGGCCATGGCTATGTTTAAAAATTTTGACAGTGGCGCTAGTGTCTTATATCAGAGTATTAATATAGTACATTAATGGATTAAAGGAAGAAGGTAAGTTGTCCACTGGAATCGTGCATATCCGAACTGGCCCGAATACAGCCGAACAATTTCATATGACGAGTTCGAGCATGCTCGGCCTTTTTCGGCTAAAAATCGGAACATTCGGCAGAGCATAAAAAAAAACAAATAACAGTTCAGTTTGATATAATAATACTCAATAAGATACAACTAAATCAACTTAACAATTAGCATAATTTATAAAATAACTTATACATTCTTCAAATACAAAAAATTTTAAATTTTAAACAAATTTTTCTCGTGGGAACCATAATTGCTTACAAGTTTCCTTTATTTTTTCTTTCATCTTATGACTCCTCTCTCCTAATATTTACAAAAAAAAAGCGGAAGACAAGAGGGATAAGTGAAAATCAAACATTGAGCTTTTCATATACATAATAATTTAAATGATAAAAAATAGAAATCTTTCCAACGCACTTTACTAATTACCATTTTAATTACTTTAAAATTTAATTACTTGTAATTGATATTTCCATGGTTTTCATTAATTACAATAATTACTCATGCAATTGTAATTATTGCGAGTGTAAAACGTAAAATGTAGGTACATACGATAATCATTATTGTTATTGATATTAGGAGTAACGAGTAAAGTGATAAATAACTTTGGTGATTGGACAACAAACGTTATGCGCTATGGATTTATACAGTGCGTCCCTCAATCCTCAATCTGCGTGTCATTCGTAATATGAGGCAGCAAATTACGCTAATTGACAGCGAGATGACTGCCACTAAGTAATTCTCAGTCGATTAATACATTCAGACACAAATATCATTATACATAATATTCGATACAGTTAGGGATAATTCTAATTAGTGATTTCGTGTTGCTAGTTCCTATAGAAGGGATGTCTGCCTGCTGTGTATGTACTCATGGGGATATTTCCCGATGGATGTTTGTAGATTTCGTTTTGATCGTAATCAACATCGTAATATATTCCACTTTGATTCTGTAATTGAAAATTTCATTAAAAAATAAAATGGCGTCGTATATATAAAATGGCGCCATTCAAAAATTAAATTGGCGTCATTCATAAATTTAAATAGCAATGGCGTAATTTATAAATTAAAATGACGTCATTTAAAATATAAAATGGCTCCCTTCAAAAATTAAAATAGCCCCGGTTACAAAACAAAATGGCATCTTAAAAATTTTTACTCACAGCTACTGAAGCATTACTTCTGCTTTTAGGTCTTGGCACTTGGAAATTCCTACCTAGCAGATCAGCCTTATCCTCTTCCTCACTAGAACTGGAATTGTCCAATGGTCTCATACCATGGATACTTGCAGCTCTTCCTGCTAACGAAGCAGGAATACTTAACCTTGGTAAAGGTATAGGTGGCAGAGTTCCATGCATATTGCCATGGGGTAATGTCCCAGCCAATGATAAACTGGGATAACCAAACATTGCTGAGGATGGTCGAGTTGTAGTTACAGGTTCGGGCTTCAAACAAATTCAAAATTAAACAAAAAAACCAAAATTTTATTAATTAAAACTTCACTTACAGCATAATGATTTGTCTGTGCCATAGCATCAGCGATCTGCGCCCATCTTAATCGGTCTTCTAAAGTCAGTTGATACGGAGGACCACCGACCACAGGTGTCTTGACTGAATTACTTGCAGTCGCCATGTAACCGAACACGGGGCTTCCCATAGCCGCCTTTTGTTCGCGATTCCAACGCCTACTCCACATGACTAGACACACCAGCGTTAATCCAATTATAATCACTGCTGCAACGCTTGCTCCGATTGCTACTCCCAAAACTTCGCCATCTAGTTCACATTGGGCTCCGTAATAATTTCCAGAACATCTAGAAAAAGTAGAAATTTATAAAAATTGTATACAGGGAGTTAAAGATTTTTAAAAGTTTCTTACATGCAGACTTCCTGGCCATTTTCATATTTACATTCCCCACGATTATTACAATGTTGCATCGAGCATTGTTCGCATTGTCTACCAGCTCTGTGTTTGTTATCAATCCAAGGATCACGATATCCTTCATTGCACATACATTTAAATCCTCCGAAAGTATTTATACAACGTGCCCATTGATTACAATCGTTTAATTCATCCGATGAGCATTCGTCCACATCTAAAATTCAAAAATTTAAATTCAAAAATTTAAATTTAAAAATTTAAATTCAAAAATTTAAAAATCAAGTTACCTTGGAGATTTGATACTGAGCCAGGTGGACTGTCCACCCACAAAGCGCTATTGCCAATATTATTACTCCTCCTTTGAATCACCCCTAGCAAATGTCTCTGGATATCCCCCTTCACATTTTGTCTAGAAGTCTCGGCGTTTTCCTCAATTTGTAAGGTCAAATTGACAAAAACTCCTGCTTGACCTTGGGAGCGATCTCCTTCATACACACTGTTGACTTTAGCACCTAGGAATTCGTCACTGAAGGGTGTCATAGACATTGCTGAGTCCAACTGAAACAATTTTAGGGTCAGAAATTTTTAGGTTCAGAAATTTTTAGGGTCAGCAATGTTTAGGGTCAGAAATTTTTAGGGTCAGAATTTTTTAGGGTCAGAAATATTTAGGGTCAGCAATGTTTAGGGTCAGAAATTTTTAGGGTCAGCAATTTTTATGGTCAGAAATTTTTGAAAACTTACAGCTCTTTCTGCCTCATAAGACAATTGTTGGTAAACATCGGCTGCCTTATTATGAAAATCATTCGTCCAAACTACCCTTCGATCGTAAAGTCTGTCTACCCTCAAGGATATCAACAAAGACACAACTTTACGACATGGATCTCGATGTTTTCTTCGTGCATGACCCGGTCTACAATGACACGAACTCACACCAGCTTCAGTCATGCAATATTCATATTGAGATGCGTCACAGGTTGTGTCATCACCAACTATACAAGTGTCAATTCTGAAAATTTGGAGTTTTGAGAAATTTCTGCAAGTGGAATTTTAAATTTTAAATTTTGAATTTTTACCTCACAGGGGGTTGAACTGGGCGTTTACTATATAGTGGTCTTCGTGGTGTAGGCTTCAAACCATTGGGACCACCTTCAACTTTAGTTTTCTCCACTTCGGCATACCCCGTAGCTTTAATCACTGACTTGGTTGGAGTCGCTGCAATGCTTGGAGGTGCATGACCAACTGATCCTGGGGTTTGATCACCGAAGAGATTTAAGTATGTGCGTTTACCATCGATCGAAACAAAACCTTCATCACCAACTGGGGAAGTTATCACATCTCCAAGACCATGGGTACCAAGATGGGGTCTATTACCATGGATGTTTTCAATGTCTACTGAAAGAGTAAAAAAGTTAGGGTTTAGAACCATTTTATGGAGTTATAAAAGTAAAATTGGAGTACCTGGAATCACATAAGGTTTACCGTGTCCTGAACTTCCGGAACCTCCAGGTCCTTGAATTGCACTTACAGTGACATCAAAGATTTCTCCAATTTGACCAATCGGAGGTCTAGCAGTTAAAATTGGAGGACGATGAACACCACCTGGTTTATATTCAGTATCGTCTAGGACTATTCCTGGTCTGGGGCGATATGGATAATAGGGGAAACTCTGACTTTGATTGAGATTGGAGTTTTCAATTGGATCTGAGGAGACCTCAGTGGAATTGGTTATTAGAGATGTGGAAGTTGTGGTGGTACTACTGACATTGACAATGTTTGGATTTTGGGTGCTTGTTACTGGACTGGCTGTGGAACCTAAAATTGAAATTGAAGGCAGGGCTTCTGTCGGTTCACTGGTGGAACTTTCACTTTCGGAAATCGAGGGTTCTATTAGACTTGTATGTAAAGGTAGAACATCTGAAGATGAGGATTCTTCTAGAGCTGTACTGTTATCAACTTGAGGCAAGATATCCTTGGTTTCAATTGATTCAGAAGTTGAATTTACTTCTGTCGAATATACTTCGTTATTTATCACACTGGTTGATTGAATATTTTCTTCGTTGTTTACAGAAGATTCTGAAGATGGGTCTGACTCTACAATTTTACTCCCTGAAGATGTTGGTGAATGGGTCAAACTATGCTTTTCCATTTTGGAAGTTGACTTTTCTTTGTTCCTCTCGAATTCTTTATCGTCAGGGATATCTTGGTAATCTGATGATATTGGTAATACCCCTTCGGAAGACACTTCCCCCATTGGTGTGGTCAAAATCTCCTTATCTTTATTCACCTCTTTGTTATGATCTTCAAAAGATGACAACATCTCGGATCCTAAGTCCAAAGTAAGAATATCCTCCCCAGGTCTTTCACTAGTTAAACTGATGGTATCCTCAGGTTTGGGTTGATATGGAGGAATTGGAGTTGGTCTTCTAGGTGGAAAAGGTCTTCTGTTATATGGTGGTCTACTCCATGGTGGGATTGTAACTGGTCTATACAAAGGTCTCTTAGTATTACCAGGTCTATTCAAATTCTGATTTTGATTGACCGGAGGAGGTAAATCAAAAGGATAAGGAGTGGGCATTCGAACCGGAACATTTGTAACCGTCATCGGTGGAGGTTTCTGATTTTGAGGAGGTAGAGGTGGCAACGGTTGCGAAGGCACATCAAAATCTGGAGGTAACGGCGGAACGTCCGTGATCCTTGGTGGTCCTCGATTGTTGATTCTGGTACTTAATGGTCTCAATGGTCTTCCACCTACTGATGGCGACGTATTCGCTTGGACATTCACATTTCCATTGAGCAATTTGACAATTCCAGTGATGATGTCTTGAATGTCAGGGTTGGATTGTCTGGGTTTGGTGGGTGGTAGTGGCCGTTGGATGTCGGTAGCAATAACCTGCGGAGTTGGGGGAATCGTCGCAGTCGTGATCAAATGGGGCTCCAGCAGTTGTCTGGCCTGTGGAGCCCCAGTACCTTCCCCCGAAAGTTTCGCATTGAGATAAGTGCTAGTGAATGTGATTCCGTCCTCTTTCAAGGTTCGCGATGGATGGATATGTTTTCCATTGCGTCCTGGAAACTCCACCACGTCGTTAGAGTCTATGCTATCGGGGAATTGTTTGAAGGTCACGAGGTCTTCGTATCTCGATAGGATTGGATCAGCTGATCGGACCACTCTGTCCTTTATGGGATTCACCAAATCTGCAGTTGGGGTAATTTCGGCTCCTAGGGGGATTTCATTGACCTCTTCTTCTTTTGGTAGATCTTCAGATGTTTGGGACTTTGGCGAAATGTAAGAATTGGAATTGTATGCTGAAAAAAAAATTGTTGAGTTGAGTTGAGTTAAATGCAAATTTCTTGTAATAACTTAAGTCGTGCATGTATTTAACCTAAAAACGAATTCATTCTTACGTAACATTCTAAATATTCTAGAGAATGAGGAAGGGCACGAGCATGCAATGAATGAAGATAAAAAACGAATGATAGAAGAACGCAAGCGTATATGATTAAGCTGACCAGCCTCACGCTCCTGGCTATAACATAACGGATATCTGTTCAGAGGCCAGCTAGCAGGTATGTCGAAAACACACACGCATGCGTATAGGTATAACAAACACTTAAATGGATGTACCTATTACGGAGGTGAAGCGGCACGATCATACTGTAATACACCTTTTCTTCTTGCAGGAAACAAACAACTACTTATCCAGACATCAGCGGGTATCTCTTAAGTCACTTTAGTGTTTGTACACATGTGCGCATATTCTCGTAATAACGGTATATCAATAAGCCAAGTGTTCTTGCTCAGTCACTTGTTCCTCCATCACGTTTCGATTTCTTATCAACACGTAAACTTAAAAAATTCTTGGGACACTAGAATTACTTGTTTTGTGAGAATTTATTCTTTAGAAAATGTGGGAAATTTATGAACATAACCTCAAGTCAAGGCTATTCACACAAAATTTGTTAAAATTGCTAGAGAAAAAAATATTGCAAAAGTTAAAGAATAAAAATATTGCAAGATTTTTGTTTGCCATTGCAAGATTTTAATTTTTCATTGCAAAATTTTTATTGTTTACGAATACGGTGATTTACTAGTTTTGTGAGAATTTATTCTTTAGAAAATGTGGCTAAATTTATGAACATAACCTCAAGTCAAGGCTGTTCACACAGAATTTCTTAACATTGGTAGAAAATTTTTTTTGCAAAAGTTAGACAATAAAAATAATGCAAGATTTTTGTTTGCCATTGCAAAATTTTAAATTTTCATTGTAAGATTTTAATTTTTCATTGCAAAATTTTTATTGTTTACGAATACGGCGGTGATATGATCGCCGCCATTTTGTGTAACCCACATGTGACAATTTGAAAGCGCTGTTGCAACATGTTGCACATTACAATGCAACCGTTACACATTTCGTTGCGTTTCGTTTCGTTTCGTTTCGCGCTCCATACGTAATAGTTTTAGCCGGTAACTCGGTAACCTTTTGACATAATTAATTCCGATGCGGTGCGCTGAAGATGCGGGCAGTCGTTCGTTCGTTCTTCTTGCTCTCGCTCGAATATGAATGCCAGAAAGGCAAAGTGAGCGAACGAACGGAGCACCGAATGACCTAGAAATTTCATTGCGGGCATAGCACGAAACGAGAAGAACGAACGAGGAGGAAAGACACGTTTGGGAATGAGGAAACGCATTTTCGTTTTGTTTCCACCACGGGGGAATTCGCATTGTGTAATTTTCCATTTTACCTGGTTCAGGTGTAATTTGCAACTCGTATTTTTCTCGCACATCCTTGCTGCTTTTTTAATGGACTACCTGAGTTTTGGTTAGGTTAGGTGTAAATTTATTAAGATGTTAAAGTCAATGTAAAAGTTGGTTTTTTGTTGTTTAGGCACATTTACATTGTTGTATTGTTTCAATATGGAAGAAGCAAGTTATACTAGAAACTTAATTGCTGTGAATGCACGCAAAACTTGATACTTGTTGCTGGAATTGTTTATAATAAAATAAAACAATAACTAAAATAAAATAAAATAAAATGTAGAGTGTAAATGTAATTTTTACATTTAGAAATGGAGATTGAATGAGGTTTATTGTTACTTAACGCCATGACACCTTGTTTGATTGACAATAAGTTAATGAAAGCTTGACGATAAGTTGTTAAATTTAATTAATTAATATAATTAACATAATTAATCATTAGAAATTTATTTTGGTTACGTTTCATATATATTTTTTTATTAATTAATGTTTAATTTTAAATTTGCAATGTTGCCAATTTTATTTTGGCTTGGGTTAAGCGTCACCACGCGGTAGTATACGCGTCAGTCAGCCATCTTGTTGATTCATACCAAATAAGCTCCGTGTTGGTTTTTAAGCATTTTAAAATCAGTTTCTTGTTGATTTACATTAAATCTTTAAGTTTACTCACGTGAACTATCGCTTAACATAACTATAGTATTCGTAATCTATTCGTAATTCCGTTGCTATGGTAATTATACCATTCGCAAACGTTTGCTGTCTGGAATATTTAACAATTACAAACGGTATTTAATACGAGAGGCATTTAATACCATCGGAATGGAAAAAAATCTACAGAAAAATGAAATTACAGTCGTAAGAAGTGGTGATAGTAAAATTATGAGGCAGAAAGCAATGAATTGGAAAACAAGTCGGTAAATTACGACCATAAAATTGGAGAAGTATTAAAAATATTTAATAAAATAACTTTTGACACTAAACAGGAAGAAATTAAATTAAATAAATTATTATACAACTAACATGATTATAATCAAATAACAAACTTATGTTTTTAAAATTCCACGGGATTTTGTAACTAGTTATTGTTTAATTTTAGTTTAATGTTAATGTGTGTTGCTTATTATTGTTGGTATTGTAATTTGCATCAAGATTTCGTGAGGTTAGTGAATTCTTTTTCTTTTACTTATGGATAAGTTTGTTAAAAAAAGCGGAAGTAAAACAATGAGAAAGGAACAATTCTATTGAAAAATAAATAATTATTATTATTGTAGAGTATTATTATTATTATTTCATATATTATTTAATAATAGTTCCAAGTAAATTCTATGTTTTAAAAAATATTAATATTTTTTGTAAAAATGCAATAATTTTCAATTTTAAATGTTTATAATTTCTGATAATTTAAAATTAAAGGAAAATATTTTTTTGAAGTAGCAATTTGTAATTTTCATGGAGTATTAACATGGAAGTGTTAATTACATGCTTATTACTGTCCAAAAAAAAATCGATAATTTCTAAACGTGATTTTTCCAATTTGGAGTTAATTTAAGACTTGTCCTACTTTTGTCCCTTAAAAATTCTAAAGTCACAAATTTAAATTTTCTTTAATTTGAAAATTGTTATGGTATCGTAAAGTTTTTCAATTTCTCATTAAGCTAAGATGGCAGATTTAAAAAATTATTTTTAGGATTGGTTTAGTAAGTTGGCAAAATTAATTTTAATCATGACCATTTACTTTTTATTTATTTTTTAATTGGAATAAATAAATTGCTTAAAGAGTTTGAGTTAGTAAGATAGAAAAGTATCAAGTAACCGAAGAAACCGAAGACTCCGGTATGTGTTACTTACTCATGATTATAAACTATAGAATCAAACAACCGTTAAAAATTTTTAATTTGAGATTAAACTTAGCTTAACCAAGTGTAAATTTATATTTAAATAAACTACGTGTATACCTACGTAAATATTTATTACTCATCTTTACAAATTAGCAAATATGCCAATATTTTTTATTTATAAATAAAATACATAGACGTAAGAAGTAAAATAATTTATTACCAAGTTGTTTCCTTCTTTAATTATATTTATTTCATTTTAATATTTAAGCAACGAGAACGTTAAGGTGATTAATTAACGAGTTAATAGTTGAAGTCATTAATTGCTGATTAACTTTTAAGTTAAAAAAACTTTTTCTTAATAAAATACTGATATATGTATATTATCTTAGTAGCACTTAAGTACATAGGTGGCCATCTTGAAAATTTACTTTAATGGCCGAAAGTAACATTAACATTTTGATTTTTTGATTCTTAGTGGATTAAAGTACTTTTACAATAATTACTTCTTTCTGTTTTAATTTTTACTTTAAAATTTATTCACGACTTTCTTTATTTTTCATTCTACATAAAATTTCTCTATTTTATTAAGGAATTTAAAAGCACATGTTAACAATGTAACTTTAAAATGCATAATTCAAATAGCAAAAATTAAAAACTGCATTATATCCAAGCATCATTTGCGCTTTTGACTGAGCACGATATGCGCAGTTATGCACCCGTTTTAATTACTTTTACTCGTCCACAACGAATTGCTTAGTATGCGTGCTGAGTTTTATACTTTGATTATGTTTAATCAACTTATTTTAAACAAGTAAAAGAATAGAAAAAAAGAAAACTTTTTTTCGTCATTTCTTTTATTGCTATAAATATACAGAATTCAAAAATGTTCAATGTACACGTGACCACTTTTTAAATATGGCGTCCAAAATTATATTGGTCACGTGGACATTCGACATTTGAACATTTTTAAATGCCCAATAAATTTACACAATACACTTACTCAACCAATAAATATTCATCACATAAAATTACTAAATTAATAAATTAATTAAATCCATAACTCGATTAATTTTCCAATAATTACATCCCGTTTGTTTCAATCCTGTTTTTCCTTATTTTATTTTTTTTTATTTGGAACGCTTGGAGTACCAAGCTAATTACAATAACTTATTTTATTTCGCGAGCTAATCTCTTTTATTCGCCGTTTGTTGTTTAGATGGATTAAAAAGTAATTACGTGCTGTGGGTAGTCTACCTCTCGTTGCACATAACTAGCCATGTTTTAATTAACTTGCCAGCTTCAATCTTCAATCTCTACGAACGTTAAAAAGGATTTCCTTCTTTTTATTAATACTCCTTTCTTTTTTTGTTTAGTTCTTCAACTTTTTTATGATGGAAATTAATTATTTATTTTAATTATTATTATGGCTTCCTTTTGATGTTCAGTTAAACTTCGTAGTTTAAATTTCCGTTCAAGAAATAAAGAAAAAAATGAGAATATAAAGAAATTTATTTTCAAGAATGAATTGCAATTGGGATTACTTAGAAATCTTGAGTTATTGTCAATAGAAACTGCAATTCACAAATGTTCTAGATTCAATGGATTTAAGTATGCTTAAGTTTTCTAAGATTTCTTTATAGTCTTTTTAGAATTAATTTTCTAGCTTTAAAAGTCTAAAGTCATAAATTGGATTTTAAAGTTTTTTTTATAGGCTTGTAACAACTAGATGGCGTTAGATACAAAATTTAGATGCCATTTTAATAGCTTCCAAATTTTATATCTTCTCAAAAAAAAATAATTTTATATTATTAAGTCATTTATGGATAAGTATATGAATACCTCTAATTATGTAATTATAAAAATTTCACTTCTTCTTTACTAATGTTCTAATTTGCCCTCATATTTGTTTTGTTTTGTTTTCGCTTCGCCCACTTACTTCACAGAGAATAATCATCTAAATAACCAAATAAATAACTAGGTCAGCTACAAATTATAAAATTATTTATACCAGCAGAAGAAGAAAGAAAAAAACAGCGCAAGTTGTGAGTATAAACATAATTTAAATTTGAATCAAAATAATTCACGGAAAATTGTTCAATTTGTTAGTTTTAATCAAGCATTCCATTCCATTTCATGCCATTGCTGCCCGGCTCATTCGCATCTGAACATAATGAGCTCTCGTTGGCATATATTCCACGCTTTTCGTTAGGCTTGTATATAACAACAATGATTATGATGATATGCTATGCGTCTGTTTTATATTGTAAATCAGACCAATGTAAATTTAAAATATAAAAAAATTATAAAAAGAAATTAATTTTTGTAAGAAACAAATGAATATGGTAATACTACCGCCACCTAGGAAAAAATACCAATAACTATAAATGATCCAGATCAGATACATCACAACTCCAAGAAGTATTGACAACGTTGCAGAGGTCTGACACATTTTAAAATGCATTTTATTGTTTTTAAATTAAAATTTATTATGTGAAACGTTCATCATATCAAAATTCATTATGATAATGATTAAATATTCTATTTTATATTTCATATTAATGTCGATGTTGATAAACATTGCATTCTTTCGTTTGAAATTAAAATAAATAATTTTACCATTGATATAATCTGCGAGTTGCTATCTATTGTTTGTAATTAAACACAAATTTGAATTTCCATCATTTATTTCATTGTTTTCTGCCAATACGAATTAAATTAAATTAATCCATGAACAATATTCGTAATTAAACATTTTAATTTGAATTTATAAATTAATAAATTTTTTAATTTTAAAAATATTGAACTTTTTCTTTAGAAATAATTATAGAAAGACAAATTGTTGAATATCTAACAGTGGTAAACAAATGATAAGTAAGTGAAATTGACTTTCACATTTCATTTAAACAATTAACACCCACACATCATTTGCACGCTTAAGTGCTTTATACTATAAACAATTCTTATCATGTTTTTACAATTATTGAATGCAACAATATTGAAATATAAATTAAAACACACAAATAACTTGAAATAAAGACAAGTCTTTAGGAAATTTTAAAAAAATAAATTTGGAAATATTTTATTTTGTTTAAAAAAAAAGTTTAAAAATTTATATAGAATTTCAATTGTTAAATAATAAGCCACAAATTGGTAATACAATGATGAAAGTGAATAAAGAAGCTCACACTTCACGATTCATTTGTCAACAAGCATTCATTCACTTTTACTTAGTACTTAATTGGCCAATAGCCACCATATCCGCAGGTTCCGCCATTTCGCGGGGATTTCTTTTGCGTCATTGAAACCGGATCAACGTAGAAAGTCTTTTTGTCTGACTCATTGAAGACATAATCAAAGTTGTTTATTGCTATTATAGTAATTACCATAAAAAACGAATAGCTTCACTGTTTTATTATACACAAATTGCATTTTTGGAATTTGTTTACTCATAATTTTATAATAATAATTTAAAATTTGAGAAGTTTCGGTATCAAAAGATGTAGAATTTTATAAACTTTAAATTGATGTATAAATTGATAGGCATAACAATGGAATAACAAAGTTATCAATGTAAAATTAAAAGAGTGTTTTGACACATGACTCCGCCATCTTGTGAACATTGGAGTTGCATGATGAACATGAAGTTTCCATACTCATAATTTAGCAAATACATATTCAAACTTATGTAACTTGGTATTTAAAGATGCAGAATTTAATTAGCTTTTAATTGATATATAAATCAATAGTTAATTCAATGGATTTAAAAAATTATCTGCATAAATGTAAACGAGTGTTGTGGCATTAATTCTATCTTCGAGTCAATTGTGTAGCATGAAGTTTCCATATTCATAATTCAATTAAAACAAAAAATAACTAGACAAATTTGGTATCAGAAGATTCAGAATTTTATAAGCTTTCGATTGATATATACATTTGTTATCAAATCAATATATTAAGAAAGTTATCAGTATAAACGTTAATGAGTGTTTTGAAGTTGGGCGTTATCTTTATTATATAAAGTTTATAGATTTAAAACTCAATATAAACAAAACCAAACTTAACAAACCTTATATCAAAAGATGCAGATTTTTATAAGCTCTTAATTGATATATAGATCGGTGGTTAATTCGGTAGATTACCAAAGTTATCACTATAAATGTCAAGCAAAGTTTTAAAATCTGGCGCCATGTTGATTTAATCAAAATTTCTCCGTTATAAACAAAAGGCTTAATTAACAAATGGTATCATAAAATGTAGATTTTCTTCAATTATCAACTAGTATATAAATCAATCTTTAAATTATTTACTATCAAAACTTATCAATAAAAATATAAACCTAAAATTTATCCCTTCCTTGTAAAAAAAAAAACAAAACAAAGAATAAGCGAGTAAATTTAAGTTATGTATTTACAACAAGAAGAAGAAAAAAAACAAGTAAAAAACATAAAATAAAAGAAAACAAATTGTTGGGTAAATACAAAATCCATTTTAAGCAAGAAAGTCTAGAAGAACGCAGAACAAGAACAATAGCGACAATAATAATGTTCCAAAAACGTCCAAAGTGACTTATTCTTTATATTCTATATTCTTGTGCTGGCGTATTCTTCACTCACGAAGCGCGTATGAATAATAATATGGTGTCTTTCATCCGCATAAAGCGATGAGTAATTTGTCATCGTGTCCTTTTTGCTCGATCCATACTCCTCCACCTTCTACCTTTTATCCTCTAGCTTACATCCTATATTTACTTAAGTACATTATATTTAAATATATTCTAACCAAAAATGTCGAATTTTAAACACATTTTAATTTGACAACTGTCAATTTTGTAACAGTTGTCAATTTCTGTGACAGCTGTCAAAATAAATTTTACTTAATTTTAAATCTCTGCAATAATTCTCTTTTTAAACTTTTGAATTTTATGTTTCAAATACTTTGGATTTATCCATTGTTTGAAGCATGGTTTTGTTCGCGCTCAACGATTCTCCATACCGTGCTCACCAGCCGGATATTGCAAACTTTCTATTCTCTTTTCTCCGTTTCTTTTCTTCCATCATTTTCTTTTCCCATTTTGTTAGGTATTTGTAATTTTTTGCGATCACCCACTCGCAACCAACAACAAATAACTGCGGTCTACAAAATACATAAAAGAAAAATTCTTTTGCTGAAATAAGGAGATTTCACTGTATATCGATTTTTCATTATTTAACTCAAAACAACGTTGATACTTTAGTACAATAGTAAAGAAGCAATTTGAAACGAGAATCATGCAGAAAAATGAAGAGGAAACGAATAAAAAGCAGCCGATCAGTGAATGAATAAAAAACATCAAGCAGAACTATTGTTAGAGCAAGAAGGTAATGAAAAGTAACTGCATAAATAATGTTACTGTTAATAATCTAAAAAGTGCATCGAATGCAAGCAACCTGAACGAACAGGCTAACGTTATTATGATATAATTGCAACAATTGCTTAAGCTGTGTTATTATCATTTTTAAATAGCTTTGATTCACGCAGTATTATTGCTTTTGATTGGAGGTAACACATGTTAGTTTCATTTATTCATGCATTTCAATAGTTTATTAGTATGGGATTATGCTAATTATCTAATCGCACGTCTTGATTATATATGAGAATTGTATTCATGAAGTTCATTTATTCATTACTTAGTGAAGACATAACTAAATTGATGAAACCTGGCATCAGAAGATGTAGAATTTTATAAGCTTTCATTTGATATATAAATCGATAGTTAAGTCATTGGATTAACAAAATTATTTGTGAAAATGTTGACCGAAGATTCCATCTTGTTCAAATTCTACTAGCATTTTAAAGATGAAGTTTCCATAGTTATAACTTTGTAATCACAAATCCAAATTTATGAAACTTGGTATCAAAAGACGTGGAATTTTATAAGCTTTTGATTGACATACATATTATTAAGTAACTCCCCCTATTAACAAAGTTATCTGTATAAATGTTAATGATAGTTATACGTGGGGAGCCTTTACTACTTGTAATGACGAAGATAAAGTTTTCAACCTCAAAACTCAATGACAACTTAACCAAAGTTATAAAATCTGATATTAAAAGATGCAGAATTTTATTATCTTTCAATTGATATATAGATTAATTGATAATTCGTTCTATTAACAAAATTATTTGTATAAATGTCAAACAAGGATTTTTACACTAGTAAATTAAAAACTCGAAGTTTCCATGCTCATAATTTAACAATAACAAAACTGAACTAGTGATATCTGGTCATAAAAGATGCAGAATTTAACTAGCTTACGATTGATATATACATTGATAGCTACTTCCATCGGAAAACAAAGTTATCAGTATAAATATCAAATTGAAAATTGACAAGAGGCGCTCTCTCTGCTAATAGTAAGCGTGAAGTTTAAATACTCAGTATTCAACAATGACAAAGCCAAATTTATAAAACTGAGTATCAAAAGATGCAGAATTTTATAAGCTTTTGATTGATATATACATTAATAGTTTAGTCATTGTATTAACAAAATTATTTGTGTAAATGTCAAGGAGTGTTTAGATGTTTTGCGTTAATTCAATTGTTTCGAGTTTCTACGCTTATAATTTAATCAAGACAAAAGAAAACTTATAAAACCTGGTATCAGTAGATGCAGAATTTTATAAGCTTTCGATTGATATATACGTCAAAAGTTAATTCCATCGATAGACATAGTTATCAGTAAAAATGTCACACTGTGTATTGACCTAACCATATCTCGCCGCGCCAAGCCGCCATCTTGTGATACTTGAACATCCCACGAAGTTTGCAAGAACAAAATGGAAACTTATAAAAACTTATATTACCATACTCAGAATTGAATAATTTTTAAATTAAAATTGAACAAAAATTCAGATGAATCAAATTTCGCAATGAAATCACCTGTAAAATTTGAAAGTATCCACTAATTATAAATACACACTATATAACTATATTGGTTATTTCGCAATTAAACCCCATAAATAGTGCGAGAATTGAAATCAACAGCAAACATTAACGAACATGTATGTATTACGAACGAACACGGGCCGCACATGCCGAAATTCCGAATAGGAGCGTGAAATGCAATTAGTATAAAACATTTTATTAAAATTTCGTCCTCGCACAGCTATCTCCATTTACCACACAATGAAAGATAAGCCCAAACAAAGAGAGAACCGAAAGGTGTGTAAATAAGCAACGGTTTTAATTACTACAACATCAACCATTCCATAGCCGACTTGCGATGAACGCAATTTACAACTGGCCCGGTTGCTTCATGCCTCCTTGATTGTAACAATAAAATGCTTGCAAACTTCCTAACCGCTTGCATATTTAATCTGTGCCACTTGTTCCTGCATTACTCGCTCCTTATTTCACAGATTTCAAATGAAATGTCAATTTTTCAATTACCTGCGTTGGTGTGAATAGCAAGCGCGAAAACGATCAATGCGAAGTTAAGTCGCGTTGCGTCAAGCGCACGCCTTGACTTAATGGCTGCCATTTCTTAAGAGGTCAATCACTTCGCATCCTCGGCGCTAGCATTGAACCTCAACTTGATTCTTCGCATCCAATCAATTTTATTGATGTATTCCTTGTTTATTCCTTCTTTTGTTTTATGAAAGTGATAATTAAATTTAACACTTGATTTACACTGATTAATTTAATTTCACACTGGTTTTATTAACTTTTTTGGTACTTAAGTTACTTAAGTCACTTAAAATTAAATTTAAAATTTTTAAATTTAATTTCACTTTGAATTAGGTCAAGAAAAAATATTTAAGTCACTTCAATCACTTTTAATTTTTGTAAAACACTAAATTTTCTAGAATTTTCTAAATTCAAGTTTTTTAAATGTCATTTTTATTAAATAAACTTTCAACTAAATTTAAAAAAAGAAAACGCGAGGAAGAATTTTATCCAGTGCTTTCGAACATTCGACTTCGACTAAGGTGAATTAAGTTAAGGCACGCATGCACGCGCATCATCATCATTTCTGAAGAGGTGGTAATCGATGGTACCGGAGGAACCAAACCAACATAACGGACTTCTTATTGAAGCCGGGCTTTTACTATATGACGTAGACTTAAGAATGCCACCAGGTGAGAAGAAAAAGATGACAATATGATGAAAGTAGAACTAAACAAGGAACAACAAAAAGAAGAAGGATATGATACATTTGTAGCAAGATTATTATTTTATTCCAGGTCGCATTTTTTGAATTTTTGGAATTCCATAAAAAATTTTAGTTTTTAATTTTTGTAATTTAGAAAATGGGTAGAATTTTGAAATTAATATTATTGATTTATTTAAATCATAAACTTAGTTAAGCTACCGCAGGTTGTGCCACATCATCGTGATTGCGTATTAATCAGTTTTATTATTTAATTAGTGCGCGTGTATATAGCATTCTGGCGTTGATGCAATTTCGCTCATGTTAGTTTAATATTGATCGATCCAATCCGATCCTTACCCTGCAAATAATATCTTCCTTTTTACGACCTGCTAATTGTGGTTCTAGTTATTGGATTATATGTATTTAGGTATTGATTATAGGAATATTGTCACCATTATTAAGCAATTACTCTGGGTTTAATAACAAATAAAAGATTAAATGCAATTTGAGCTTGGAAAAACTCTAAATTAATTTATGTTTACGAAACATGTGGTGGCACCTATAGTGTAATGCTTTAACATTAAATATTTATTGTAACTTTATGTTTGTTTTCTTTTTTACTTAAATTATTATAAATAAATTGAAATAAATATAAAAATTATATATAAAATAACAAATTGTATATAAATAAATATCTAATTTTAAATAGTCTTTGTTTTTCTTAATTTTATTAAGTAAATATATATTTTTATTTAAAAAACGAAAGAAACAAATGAATAATTAAAATTCTAGCGAATTTCATTTGTTTTATGTGATCTAGAAGAGTTTTATTGAAACATTAAACAACTACAAAATAGTAATACAACTTTATTATTATATTAAAGTTGTTTTATCAATTGTAAACAATTAAATATTAAGAAAATCATAAAATAAATTTGTTAATATTATGAAAGATTGGTGTCAAGTCTCATATACCATAGCGGGAACACACTTTTACAACGGCTCGTTGGTCTAGGGGTATGATTCTCGCTTCGGGTGCGAGAGGTCCCGGGTTCAAATCCCGGACGAGCCCGTGAGACTCCTTTTTCAACTAAATTTTCTTTTTGTTTACTACTAATATTTTCAGTTTCTTTTTTTATATTAACTTGGATATTTAATTGTTACTATCTACATAATTCTGTAATAAATTTAAAGATTACATCAAGTTTTAAAACGGCATTTGCAATTGTTTTTGTATATTTGGTTGCATATAGTAAAACATATGTTTATTTTTGGTAGTAAATTCATTTAACAAATTTTATGAATTTTCTACATAATTAGAAGTGTTTACTGTGTGGAAAATGTCTAAAAACAGTTCCCTTAAAGGTTTATCGCAACTAGTCTTAACTTAATTAAGGATTTATGAAAATAAATTAGAAAATGGGAGAAATCTTACTACGAGCTATTGTCTCGGCTTTTGATCAACAGGAAAATCATTCAAACAGGTAAGAATTAGCAATAAATTGTATTTAAATATAAACTAATTATAATCATCACCTAATATCAGCAGTTATAATAATAAAAAAAAAAGAATGGTGTTATAAATTTTATTGCAAAAACAATGAAGATTACATTTTGAAGCAATTAGAATAATTAAATAAAGGCATAAATGTGATACAATGCTTAATGAAATAAATGCATTAATTCAAAATGTGTTGACAATAATGTAAGTAATTTTAAGTGATAATAAAAAAAGATGCCTGTCGATTTATTCCTGTTGTGCCATTTCTGAAGGCTTCGGAGGTTCATTTCCACCCTTCTTCTTAGACCCAGAGACAATATCATCAATCCTCAACAACAAAACGGCAGTTTCAACAGCAGTTTTGTACGTCTGCAATTTAACAGCTAAAGGTTCCCAAATGCCAACTGAATCAGTTTGTTCAACTAATTCCCCAGATTCTCCATCGATACCCCAAGCACAAGGTTTCTTTGTATCCTTATGTGCAGCATGTTTAGCTCTTAAAGCAGTCAATGTCCTGATAGTATTAGCTCCACAATTCTGAGCTAAAGTTCTTGGAATAATTTCTAAAGCTTGTGCAATGGCACGATACGGACCATGAGTAGCTTTACGTCCTAAATGTTGTGACAACGCCATTTCGATAGCACCACCTCCTGGAACCAGCCTTGGAGTGAGCATTATATTCCTCGCGACTTGTAAAGCATCCTGAAGGTTTCTTTCTATCTCATTTAAGATATCTTTACTTGCACCACGAAGCAGAATTGTGCAAGCTTTCGGATTCTTACATTCGGTGATGTAAGTGAAATATTCATCTCCTAGTTTCTTGATTTCGAAAAGGCCACAACCAGTACCAACATCAGATTCTTGGAGTTCTTCAGTTCGATTAACTACAGTGGCTCCACATGCACGAGCAATTCGATTATTGTCGGATTTACGTACACGTCGAATTGCGGTGATTCCCGCTTTTAACAAATAATGCTGAGCTAAATCACTGATTCCTTTCTCAGTGAACACCAAATTTGGTTTCAATGCAATGATTTCTTCGCATTGCTTCTTGACATGTTCCTCTTCAAGTTCTAACATTCGAGTGAAGTCTGTCTCCTTGGAAATCTCAACGTTCGTTTGAGATTCGCCTTTTTTATATTCCAAAGCACAATCTAATAAGATAATCCGTGGATTTTCAATTCGACGTTGCATTTTAGCATGAGTCACGTCTTTGTTTACCATCACTCCTCGTAAGATTTGCGATTCTTCAATTGAACCACCTGGAATCTTCTCTACTTTCGCATATCTTTTAATGTCAACTTCAGTTCTGCCATTTTCAGTTAACATTACTGTGTTGACTGCTTCCAATGCTATGTTCACTGCTAAATCTGCCCATTTACCAATGAATTTTGTACCAATACAACCGCTTACGACATTTGCCAAGGCAGTTCTGTCATCTTTATTTATTGGAACACTTAAGTTACCTTCCAAGAGAGTTATCATCTCTTCTAATGCTTCTTTATAATGTTTTATGATCACAGTCGGATGCATTTGTTGTTCTAGAAATTGTTCGGCTGCTGCTAACATTTCTCCAGCTAGAACAATTACTGAGGTAGTTCCATCACCAACCTATGTAAAATTTAGAATTAAGAATAAAACTTTTTAATTTATTATTTGTAAATATTATAAAGTTTAAATTTTTTTACCTCTTCATCCTGAGTACGAGCAATTTCAATCATACTTTTTGCAGCGGGATGCTGTACAGTAATCTCTCGAAGTATGGCATTTCCATCGTTAGTCATGACAATACCTCCCATAGGATCCATGAGCATTTTTAACATGGCTTGTGGTCCAAGACATGTTCGAATGACATCAGCAATTTGCTATAATAAAAAAATTGATTTTATTAACCAAATTTTAAGAATAAAAGTTCAAACACAGAATATTATTGTAAATTATTATTGTAACTTAATATTTGTGAGTTTTCTTAAGAGTTTTATTTCATTTTATGATTTATTTCTTCAAAATTCATTTTAAGCACGTGGTTCTTACCTTTCCGGCATTTATGTTTTCCAACTGAACTTTTCGACCAGAATCACGTTTGGTGTTTTGACCTAAAATTCACAATAATTAGTGATAATTATACTTCACGCTGGAAATTTGAGTTTCGTACTTAAAACAATCAATGGGGCACGTCCTGGAAACATTTTGTTGGATTTATTTAATTTAATTTCTCAGATTTTTCGAGAAACACGCACGAGATTACTAGTCCGCCCGGTGAGTAATTTGGTAACTTGACACTAGGTAATAATTGTTGCCAACTTAAAAAGATTTAATTATTGTTTAAATTTTATTCCAATTATTGCTTTAATTATTGATATTTTTATAAAATATTTTATTTACAATTTGTTAATAATTATTATTTCATGGTTAAAGTAATTTTAGAAAAAAGAAAGTTTAATTTGATAAAAAAAATTTAAATGTGATTTTGTTTTTTGTAACTAGATAAAAATTCAAAATGGAGGGACGTTAATTTACTAAAAAATTAATATTTTAATAAAAGTCTTACCAGTAAATTAAAAATAACAACTTAAAAGAACTAAAATCCAAAAAAACTATCATAAAATTAAGTAAACTATAATAAATCTTAAATAACTTTAATTCAATAATTCAATTTAAAACAAATGACACGAACTGTCACGAAATGTAATCGTGAAAAACCGGCAGTGAGTTTATCGGCGGGCTGTTTGTCAGCCTGTTTATTGTTGCAGTTAAGTTGGCGATGAGCTGCCAAAATTAATGGAATGGTAAATCTTTTCAATGGCGCAAGATGTGTTGGTTTGGTCGGATATATATAGCAAAATGGCTGAAGAACCTTGTTTATTAAAAGAAGACGGTTATTTAAACGCCGATACTGATTTGAAGCAAATCGTCTACCATCCAACATTAAATGTGATTCTAATATGTACAAATTCGGGACTTGTGCGCGTGCTGGATGTCAACTCTGGCTTGGTATTGCAATCTACTAACTTGTCAGGTAACTTATTATCGCAAAATTGCACCATTTATAAATAACATTCGTGGATAGAACATGGGTGATAAGATCTCTATGTTTATCTTCCAGCAAAAAACACTTCTAGTATATTCTGTCAATACATTCCTGGTCAGGATCGAGTTGTGTTTTGTGATGGGCAATCTTTGGGCATTCGTTCAGATTACAATGGTGTTTTGTTACTTGACACAATTCTGCAGAAGACTGCTTCTAGTATCAGAGATGATGCCAAGTTAGAGCTTTTATTATCGGAGGTTTGTGTTTGTTTTGCTTGTTTTGTTAAATATTGTGTAAGAATGAGTCATCTCAATTATTGATTTCAGGCAATTATATTAAAGCAATGTTTATCAAGTACTAAAGGCAATTCAACAGCTGTGGATTATGTTAATAATGAATTGACTTCTAAAATCCAAGAGGCTCAGATGCAGAGCAAGAAAGGAATTAAGGCTCAAAAGGTAAAATTATCACTTTGATTAGTTATCGATTCTTTTATTAATTACGATTCTTTTTGGATATTTAGTGGAACACAGTATGTCTAGAACTTCCATTAGAATTCATTGGATTTGCCACAAGTAATATGCTAACGGATCTTATGATGAAAAACCAACATAATCCAGAGATAAGTGTTGTGTCAGCGATGCAAGAAAGAGTGTCGGAATTGTTAGGTGAAACTGCACAAGCTTCCAATAGGAGAGCCATGGCTAGCGAGGCTAAAAGAAGGGAAACATTTGCTCATTGGCCTCACATGGATTATTTGTAAGTTTCAAGATAACTTTAAATAACTTAATTTTCAAGTTTTCTACAATCTTTTGTTTTTAGGTGGGCTTTGCCTGACCAAATGGCGCAAGCTGGGTTTTACCATCAACCAAATTCAGCTGGTGACGATAGAGCAATGTGTTTCACTTGTGCAGTGTGTTTAGTGAGTTGGGAACGAACTGATGAGCCTTGGAATGAACATGAACGACATTCACCTACTTGTCCATTTGTTATGGGGGAATATACTCAAAATGTTCCTTTATCTGTGACTTATGCTACAAATCCAGCGATTGATTGCACATACAGGTAAGTACCATTTTTAAAATTTGATTTTTTTTGTTATTTTGATAACTTAATTTTTTAAAGTTTATAAAATACTACTATTTTACTATTAGGCATAAAAAAAATGGATTTTTTGTCACTTCGATAAATAAAATTTAATTTTTTGTTACTTCGAAAACTCAATTTTTATCATTTCATAAAATAGTACAATTTTAATATAAATAATTAAATAAAATCTACTTTTTGCAACTTCGAAAACTTACTCTCTTAAATTTTACAATTTTTTTTTAATTTAGGGGTGTTGAAGTACATAAAATCGGAACAAGTTCAGTACCAAATTTAATAGCAACAGCCAATCCTGAAGGCCTCATATCAGTCTACGATATCTCAAGTAAAGTAAAACGAACGCATGTCTTCTATGTGAAAACCTACGACTCCCATCTCTTGGAAAAATACACGCAAGACTTTGGTTTGCCAGGAATCCAAAAACATGGAGTAGATAACAATGCCATCGAAAAACAAATCACCGCATTGACAATTGTAGGAGACAAGAACACAAAACAACCAAAATCAGCTACACAAACCATACGTCCATCAATAATCTGCGCGTTATCAATAAAATGTGGCGACTCCAAATCCGATATGACCTTGATTCAAGAAAATGTCAACATCATGGAAGTAGATGACACTCAAGATTGCATTTCGAAGATCAGCTGTATTTATCTTGTAGTATACGATTTCCAATATACGAAAGACATAGATTTCGAAACACCAAGAGATATGAAACCCACCACAGCAGTTGCACCTGTAACTGAAGAAGTCACTGTAATCAACACTGATAACAAGCCACAGAAACTGATAATTCCTTCGTTTAGTAATCAAATGTTTCAATTGGAAGAAATCGATAACTATCTATTGAATCAGAAACTCTCACAATTGTATCACAGCATAATACCTGGGGAAACCGACGAAATCTACATTCCCAAAACGCTGCCTCCTAGTAATATGATGAAACAACATTCTGGTCCTCGAGTGATTTCAATGGATGCTCAGAATACTGAAACCGATGCAGGTCAAACCACTTCGATTATTATTCCTTTCGATTATAGTACATACCTCGGAGGACAAGTCACGAATCCGGATCCTCCAGAGAAAAGCATCTCCGATCATATTGTGGAATTACAAAATTCAGGGTCTGCGAAGAAACTGAATTATTCCAGAGCTGTTCAATGTATTTCGATACCTACTGCGTATAAGAACAGACAAGATTTGACTGTTTCAGATATTTTGCCTACTCAAGATGGAAAGGCTATACTAGTTAGTTTGAAATCAATTTGTGATATTAATAATTCAGTTTTACTATTGTACGCTCTAAATTTAAGTGGGAGTGTTGTCAAGATACATGAACAACCACTCCTTATTCGAGAGTTGAATTTCAATGAAACTCCAATGGAAATTCACATTATTAATTTCCTCGATAAGAATTTAGAACATACTTTAGATAATGTCATCGAAGGATTAGCTATTATGGTTTCTGTTGATGGTGCAGTTCGTATTATTGAATTAAATACTTTAAAGACAGTTTCTGTGGCAAAATTGGATTCGCAAAAATTTGTTTCTGCTGTTTATTGTAATAGTAAGTTTTACAAAATTAAATTTGACGTAAAAAAATTAAAATTGAATATTTTTATAAGAAATAATGAAAAACTTTTTATAAGAAACAACGAATTTATATTTAAACCAAGTTTTTAATTATTTCTTATAAAAATATTTCAAAAAATTTGTAATAAAGTCAACAGTTACTTTGTTATACATTTTTTTAACAATTAAAATTTGAATTTTAAATTTTTCAGGTTTAGAAAGGTTATGTGCATCGACAGAATCCGGTTCTTTACATTTCTTTGCTCTTAATGACACCGACGCCGATTCCGTCGAAGAACACGACGAAGAAGAATTCTCCATGCAAAACACAGACTTGCCAGGTGTAAGTAGTCAAACTAGCGAATGCCATGATTCGGCGGAAGCTTCGAAATGCTTCCACGATCCTCCCGAACACATTTCCCATTCCGAGTTGAAACGTTTACGCCAATTGTGCGATTTCGAAGTTTTCAAAGGCGGCTATAACCCGGTCGTACCACCATGCTGGACTGAAATGCATCAAGCTCAACGCCAACGTCGTCATCCGCAACATCTTCAAAAGGATAAAGAACAAATCACTAAATCCTTCCGTTTACAAACTGATACTACCACTTGGGATGAACACATCTTTGAAATTACTCTTCCTACTCCTATAAATATCGGCCATGTCGATGTTAACTTTACTCTCCACAGTGCAACGCCAAAAGTCGAATTCACATTGCTTCGTCAGAATACTACCAGTATTGGATTACGACGTGAAGTCACTTTTGGTGTTGATGATACTGTCAGTTTCGATCAATTACAAACGACACAGAATCCAGTCATCACACAAGAATATTTACGATCACATAACGCCGAGATTCTCGCTGGGCCTATTGGCATTGAATCTTGTATAGATTTATCTGAATTGTCCGGATGCGTTTCCTTAACGAGTCCGAAACTTTTCAAATTGAGAAATCGCAATTTGTTGCTGCATATGAAAGCAGTTGGGACAAAAGATGATTCGAAAGGATCCAAAATTAAAAGAGGGATTACTAATCCCACTAGCGATTATATGGGATGTGATACCTTGCATGAAATTAGTATCACCGTCTACAATAGTTTGCATACAGATATTCCTCACGAAAGAACCCTGAGATGTTCCATGCTTGAATCGAATGCTTTCATTAGTAGCTTATTGGTAACTGCAATCGAATACAAAACTAAAATTGAACAAGCCTTAGCTTTGGATATTTTGAATTGGGTGGCTACTGTTCGAATGACTAGAAATCGAAATGCTAATGGGGAAGCTCCTTCGCAACAACATGAGTTTCTTAATATCATTCGAGAGGCTTTAAATGGGTTATTGGATAGTTGTATTATTCATGGAACTAGAACTATTGCACATAAATGTGTCAAGTTATTAGTTACCTGTTCTGAGTATGTATTTATGGTATTTTTGTTTCTTGGTATTAAAGTTTTACTTTGTGTGATAAAACAAAGAATCTTTAATACTGAGGGATTTATTAATTTTTTCTTTCTGAAATCGCTTAGAGATTGAGAAAATTCAAAAATTTAGTTAAACCAATAGGAAGCGACAATAACAAAATTGCTCGCTTTTTATTGGTTGAGATTTTCTCGCCAATTCCACCAGTTCAACCAATAGAAAGCGATAACAAAAATGCTCGCTTTTTATTGGTGGAAATTTTCGCGCCACCATGAAAACGCACTTTAAAAACTGGCTATACGTGTAACTAGATAATGAAACTAGTAATCTTACCAACATAACCTTATATATGAAGTAACAGTGTTACCAACTTAAAATTTCATGGTCTGGAGAATATTCACAAAATGGCGCATGCGAGATTGACTTTTTTAAATCTCTACAAAATAAAAATTAATATTTTAATCTAGACGATTTCAGAAACAAAAAAAAAACAATATTTTTATATAATAAAATCCCTAATTTTATTATTTTTTCTTAGGGGTGCAGCATTACTCTCAGATGAAACCGACTCCTATGTAGATCTCTTCGACGATGCAGTTTTAATATCAATCCTTGAAACTTTAGATAACATTTACAATATCCAATCAGCAGGTGCTTTGCATTGGTTGATGACATTACTTAGCAAAGTAACAAGAAACGGCGAATTGGTAAAACAAATGTCATCCAAACTAATCACTCTTTTGACAAGTATTTCCGAGCAAATCACAGCTCGTAACAATCCATACCATTTGATCCTTCGCAGTCGTTTTGGCCTATACGCAACACCTTTAGAACCCGAAATCTTTGACGTGGAACTTCCAGTGCCGCAAAAGAGCACTTCGACCACATTAACTTATGCTTCTGTCGTCACAGGAGAAACCAACAATTATCTAGCTGATTTCCATACGAATTTTGCTTTCAACAAGGACCATTTAGATCCCAAAGATGTTTTGCTCAATTTAGGCGATAGCAAAACCAAATTGAAGAATATCGCACCTGCGATGTTCCTTCGTGGATTATTAGAAACTGAACCTTTACATTTTTCCTGTTCCTTTGCTAGTGATGGCACACGAGTTGAACGTGCCGAAAATGGGAATGGGGGTGTTGTACAACACTTTGTTCCAATCACTGTATCCCATGTTACATCCAGTGGGACTAAGAAAGTTGAAATCGAACAACTTTTTAATGATTTCAATTTAGTTTTTCCTGATAAACCTGAAAAGCCTGGGAATAATCCTACTAATTTAGGCGATTTGAATGGAGCATTGGAAGTTTTATTTAATACGGATAATTTGAAGAATGAAGATTATGCTAAACTAAGTGAGTATTTTGGGAGAAAATTTAAAAAAAAATTTGACTTTGAATGAAATTTTTTATTTATTTATAAAGTTAATTTTAACCATGTATTAATAAAATTTAGTTGCAGATGGCATTGAAGAACCTCAACTATCAACAATTCATGAGATTCCACCAACAAATATCAAAAACATGAACACTGAAGAAAGCCTATCACCAAATAAGGCACTCCCATGGCAACAATTGTTAGTATCACCACCTCAACAAGTTATAATTGTTGAAAGAATGCATTCAGGTGCAAGACGTTATGTGACTTTGGATTTTGGACAGCCAGTAATCCTCACTGACATTTTCTTACCATCATGTTCGGAACTCCTCTCAATAAATATCGACATTTGGGTAAGAAGCGAAGAGCAAGATGCTCAACGATTAGTTTTAGCTACAGACATAGGAACCAAAAATCTCGTGTTAAGCGACCTTCAACCACCGCCATTATGTAGATTTCTGAAAATTACTGTCGTGGGTAGATACGGTATGTCTCCCACAAGATGTAGAATTCCCGTAGGATCATTCTACGGTCATTTGATTGTATTACCCGACGAAATTCCTCCTGAATACTTAAATAGCAATTCATTATTCCCAATTGTCAAACCTTCCGATTTGGAAAAACAACTATCCATACTTTCCATGCTGTTCGAAGATGTTTCCTGCAGATATAGCTTGTCATGCTTCAAATTGAAAAACCTTCTCGAACCATTTTTACTCTCTGATACAAGTAATGCAGCTCATTTGAATGCGTACATGGATATCATGAAAGAACGTCAGAACTGCAGCAATTTAGAAAATGCGAAGATCTTTAATGCATATCAAGAAGCAGTCACTTATCAAAGACAATTAAATACTGTGCGAACAGTCATGAATCGAGTGGAAACCTCAGAAAACAATCATTCAACTCATCCGAATAAAACCAACGTTGAGAATCTTACGGCTGTTCCAATTGATAAACTTCGAACAATTGCTGAAGTCTTATTCGAAATGCTTCTAATCATGGATAATATTCCTAAGATCTCAATGGAAACCTGTGAAAAACTCTTCAAAGGATATTGCATTTCCCAAAGATCCCATTTGCAATTTTTAGCAGCTACTGTCTTAGATCATTCTTGTCGAAAGAGACCATACTGGGGAATTTTCTTATCTTCGACTATTGCTGAAATGTTTTCATCCACATATACCAACACATTCCCTCAAGACAGAGTTTTCATTCTTCTTGCGTATTTGGTCAAAAGATGTTCGGAACGAAGTATTGCACTCGATGCAACTTTAAAAGTAATTGCTGAAACTTTACAACCACTTTTCGAAAACCAATTTGCTTTGGTTGGTGTGACAATTGATTTGTCCTTATTGAGTTGGCTATTGCTCTTTTTATCTTTACAATTGGATTTGTCCAAGAACTCTATGCAAAATTCCACTCGTTGGGATTGGGTAACTGGGGAATTCACAGGGAAAGCTAATGAAAGCGCGCATTCAACATACAAACGCAAACTTCACAAAAAGTTCATGTTGTACAAACAAGAACTCGATGATTTAGATCATAAGCAGCATTTGAAAACTGCCCAAGCGCTTCAAGATAAAGTCAAGGAAGCTTACAAAAGCACTTTGATTGATAACTTCAAAGATTTGAAAAAGAACATTAAAATTACCCTGCAAGCTCCTCCATTTAAATCTATACCTACAACAGCCACTACTACCACGAATACATCAAATAAATTATTAATTGGGAAAAGGAGACGAGATGTTCCTAATGATACTGGGGAGAAACCTATTCCTATACAAGATCCGCAATATATTGATGCCATGCATAGTCTTGCTGTAATTAAAGGACTTCTTACATTGTTACTTTCCATCGATCATTCTTGTTCAGCTGATGTTTTTGTCTTATCATGCAAGGTAAAAATATTTAGTTATTTTAAAAGACTGGATTTGTTAAATTTTTGATTTTATTTGCTTTAGGTGATTGCTCGATTAATTAAGTTATCTAATTTGACCATGGATGAGTATCTCGATGATGAGAAACTATTGAAACTTGTGAATCTATGTATAGATTCAGATCTTCCTTTCGTAACACATGCTTTAGCTTGTTTACTACAGGATAGTTTGGATATTGGTAAAACACCTACTAATAAAGAGCCAGATATGTTAGCACCATCAACTAGTTGGAGTTCAGGTAATTTATATTTTTTTGTTTAGTTGCGGCCATTTTGTGTAAAATTTAGAAAGCCGCCATGTCGAATTTGCGTTTACAAACTGAACAATACCGAATTTATTTTCTGTTTACTCCTTAACAATTTAAAAGTTTAAAAAATTTTATATTATTAGTGGCGGCCATTTTGTGTAAAATTTAGAAAGCCTCCATGTTGAATTCGCGTTTACAAACTGAATTACGAACAATACCGAATTTATTTATTCATTCTTCTTAAAAATTTAAAAGTTAAAAACTTTTCTAACACATACATATTTCTTCCAGCTGATATTTTACGAGACGTCGAAACTTTATGTGATTTTGAAATCGAAGACGCGTTTATTTCGGAACCTGTTATAAAACAAGGTAAAACCACAATGAATAGTAATCATCTTCCATCAGTTTTCGAGTCAGATGACTCTGAAATTGAAGACTTTCTAGATGAAGTAATCGAACGCGGTCGAACATTATTAAAGAAGAGTCCAAAATCGTCGTTTTCTTCCTACGGCACGTCATGTGCAATGGACCAAAGGCTTGATCTTAGTGTCGAGTTGCAAGTTGAAATGACATTGCGACGTTTAGTTCATTATAATACTTATTCCCTATTGCAAAGTCTAAACACCCCTGCAAATATTGCAGAAGTCGATTGCACATTGCCAAAATGGCCCGACCGATTACTTGCAACTTTGATTGACGAACCTAAACGCAGTTGCACCAACAAAGATTCTAACATGTTAACGATCTGTTTCGACATGCTCTTTACAAATTTAGAATTGCAATCTTCTTCGAAGATCGAGCAAATTTTCCAACTTTGGCTCACTTTAAATTGCCAAGCCGATGATAAATTTAATCCCACGACATTACCATTTATTCAATTGAGCAACGAAGCGATTTGTAGTCTTATCAAGACTGTCGCTTGGTGTCCCGATCTAACTTTGCGCACTTGGTGTGCAGCTCTTCAAATTCTAACGCTTATGTGTAATGTACCCCAAGGGAATTTGTATGAAACAAATGAAACTGATATATGTAGATTGTTTGGAAAGACTTCGATAATCATCAATCATCCGGATTTTGTTAAATTGTTTTTGCGCTTATTATCTGGATCTGGTGTTCAATATTGTGATAAAAGCCTTGTAAGTTGAATTTTTTTAGGTTTTTGAAAAACACAAATATTGAATGTTTTTATTTTAATTTTAGGCTGGCCCAGGATTATGTAAAGCTATGCACGATTTTCTAATCAGATTGCAAATGCGTTGTGACGTTACAAATCGTGCAAGTGTTCCTGGAATTAAGTTTAAGAGTCATATGTTGAAAGTGGTGTATCATATGGTACAACCTAGTGGGCCTCTTGCTTCGAAATTAGGACCTTTAGATGCCCAATGTAAATTATTACATACATTAGCTTGCTTGGATTATAATAATGCGGATTTAAATATTGCCATGAGTATTTTAGAGAGTACTGGTAAGTAAAATTAATTTTAATACAATACCCAGTAAGCACAGTTACATATCTGATACATCTATGTTACATAAAACTTGTAACATTAAACCTCTAGGTTATGTATCCTACTTGGCGCAGGTATGTATCATAGATGTATCAACGCCGGTTTTTCTGTAACATCCCAGTTACATCTCTGATATATGACGATGGTACATATCTAATATGTT
>JASKGN010024872.1:0-18046 GCA_030556245.1 Falagria sp. GC000072 | reverse complement strand
CTTTTCAGGAGAGAGTAAAAACTGTTTGTGTTTACATGCGCAAGATAGGCACTATCATTTTTTATTTTTTATTTAAAAAAAAAGTACTATCGATATTGCTAAAATGATTATACGTAAAGATCGATAGGAGATAGCAGAATCGGAATCAATCAAAACCCGAATACAGCAAATTTGAGGGTTAAGGCCGATTGGCGGGAGGCCATCGATATAAAAGAGTAAGAAATTACATTGTTATATATCACAAATGTAACAGAGTTATATATTAGATATGTTACAATGTTACATATTAGCGATATAACAATGTTACATATCAAAGATATAACAACTGCATATATCAGAGATGTAGCAGAGTTATATATCAGAGATATTACCATGTAACATATTAGCTATGTAACATCGTCATATATCAGAGATATATTTGGGATGTAACAGAAAAACCGGCGTTGGTACATCTATGATACATAGCTGCACCAAGTAGGATACATAACCTAGGGGTTTAATGTTACAAGTTTTATGTAACATAGATGTATCAGATATGTAACTGTGCTTACTGGGATGTGTTTCTGACTTATATAGCTAAAGAATTTTAGTCCCCTGTATATAATATTTGAAAGGCAAATTTTATAAATTTTAGTTGCAGTTCTTATTTAGGTCTTATTGAGTTTGATTATAATTAAAATTGAAAGGCGGAACTAAAAACAAAACAAAACTTGTTGAGTATCAATAAATTTTACTTTTTATTACCAATAATTTTGTCATCATGTTAGTGAATTAAAGTGCATACAAGTTTTGAACTTTTAATAAATTCACAAAATTCCCCAAAACCTCAACAAGTGGTTTCTTTAGTAGCTTATATTCAGGATATAAATAAATAATAAATAATTGAGAATTTAACCACTCGTTTGTCTTTCAAATTTTTTTTTATGTTCTTCTCTAAATATATAAATCCATCAATAATTTGTGGTTATTTTAATTTGCATTTTTAATCATTCTTAAATAATAATTTTAAAATCAACTGATAATTTATTTCTTATACGTGGGAAAATTATTAACAATTGAATTTGGCAATTGTCAATTATGTGCCAATATATTATCGAAAACCTGTAACGTGGTTAACAAATAATAAATATATGATAAATATTCATTATTGAGTTAAGTGCTTTTCAATTAAGCGATTTAAACAGACAAGCATAGGTAAACCACCATAGTCAGGAAGAACACAAAGTTCTTGAACTTTGACAGACATGTTTATGATTTAATTATTTAACTGTAATTAGTAGGATATTTACATACATAACATTTGTAGAATTATAGTTTGCGTTGTTTCCGACTAAGCAGTGATTCGCACCGTGTCAATAAATGAAATAAGTAAACAAACAACTCAATAAATTCTACAAATTCATTGCGAAAAATTCTGCGAGGTGGTGGTGTTTTCAATTGATATAAACAACTAAAAAGAATTAACTAAGATCTTATTAACATTATATGAGAATATTTCTAATTTTATTACTATTATACTATTAGTGTTGTGTTTGCCTTTTTACAACTTCATTGAAATGTGCGTAAATGATGAGCAGATAATTCTTTGTAAAACCACTCGGACTATGTTTTGTGGTTTTTTTATTTTCTAGTTTTTCTATTTTATTTTAAGTAGGGAGTTCTTAAAAAATTAGTTTAATTATAAGTGATAAATCATAATTTTAATAAGAATAATATTGTCAACAATGAAATGACTAATAAAATCATCTTCATTCAAATTTTAAATCTTTAACGCCGTGTGAGGTAAGATTTAAAATTCAATTACAATTTCATATCGCTATTAAATATAGAATATTATGATTCATTCTTAATTTAAAATTTAAAATTGACTTTTTGTTATTTTTTACCTTTCACATACAACCGACATTATATTTCAATTTTAATAAACCACTTTTATGATAATAATGGTAATAAATTTACGCACTTCGGAAAAGATGTAAAAGATATGAAACATCTTGACTTCTCAAGTTATTTTGAATACATACATTTAAATAATTTTGTTCTTTTCGTAAAAGTCAATTTTTGGTGAATCATCAATTTATTGCTTGCCATTGGCAAAAATAGGGTGCGTTTCCAAACTCATTCATTTACAATAATATCATTCTTAAAATATTTATTAAGTTACATAAACATTTCAACATTTTTATTTTGTCAAATTTAGCTTGTGCCAATCCACAATTGACACAGAAATAATTTGGTAACAGAAAAGATCTTAGTAGTAAATTGTGGATTATGAATATGAAGTATAAAAAAATTGCTAAAAATCGAGATTTTTTATTGCATAAATTGTGAAAATATCAAAGATTTGGTATTGATGTTGACATTAAAATTGAAATACAAATTTGCGACTGGTGTGGATGAATCATACCTTATTTAGCATTTATTTCAATTTTATTTTTTCTTTGTCATTGAGTCGCGGTAGTTACTAGTTAGTAAAATTTCAATATTCTTTGTTATTTTGATTGAAATATTATACAGTTAAGAGAAGCAATGATTAAATTTAAAATTTTGCCGCGTAGAAGGCAGCATTGTAGTGCCGCTTGAAATTTACATTGGCTCTTATGAGAGATTTTTAAATTAATTGAAATTAAAGGTTTTTCTTTTTTCAAAAAAATTCTTGTTCTACACCTTTGGTTAGTCTCTGAGAGGTTTTAGGTTCAGCTCACCGGACGCTCGCTGCGCTGAACCATGCTTTCCAATCTGTTTTAATTAATAACTTTAAAACTTTTTATTGTAAAATTTTCTATCATATGTCAATCGATAGGTTATTAAATTCTGCTTCTTTTGATATATAATTTATTAATGTCGCAATTTTTTGAATGTTTAATTTTCTGCATTATAAAGACTACTGAGTCCACTTACGGTGCTCTATCAGCTAAACCCCGGCGCACGCACCACCGTTTCACATGTTTCTAGCGCTATAATCATTTACTTCTTATCCAATGCCTTCCTTAATTTTACAAAAAAAAAATTAATTAAAAAATTTTTGTATTAATTTAATTTTCAATTAATGTTTCCATAATTAAAGCTAATTCTACACTTATCAGCAAAATTCAAATCTTAACAAAATGCTTAAATTGCAATTTTGTACATACATATGTATCTGCAAAATTAACATAACAGTAAAATAATTTACATAATTAAAATAATCTTTAAAAGTGGAAGTCATAGTTATATTACCTATTAAATAATAAATATAAAATAATAGCAACAATTTACTTTTTCTTGGTCAACAACAAGTATACATAACATAACAAAATACAGTAAAGTGTATGTCTACCATGAGAATCAGAATCGGTTTTCCTTTCACTCACTTTCCCTCTCTTCAGTTGACTTGGTGCGCGCGTCTTCTGAGCGTCTCGGCGCCGATTGAGCAAGACATGCGCGCGCACTTCTTCAGCAACTTGCACCAGGTAACACCGTCGCGTCGGTACCGCCGACACTTCAGTCCGGTTCGCGACACTCTTCTTTGCGCATATTACTCGCGACAAAGATTATCGTTTCTTGTCGTGATTTTTGCATAACGTTAGTATTACCATTTTATTTATAAATAATTAAATAATTACTTCAATTTGAAATACATACTTAATAAACTTTGTAAACTTTTCAATTGTTAAAAGTCGCGATTGAAAACAAAAGTTTTAAAGTGGGATTCAAATTCCATGTCGTCATGAATTGAAATTGGCGTAATTGTCGTATACCTCGTCGAAGAAGGCGATGTGAATTAGTTTAAGTCCATTCGAGGTGGCTAGCAGTCGACGCGACGCCTTTTAAACTTGCGACAAACTTTCTTCTTCTTGACTTCTTCGATGTGCGATCGGATTCGTGTTGTAGTTAATGATTAGTCGCGTTTCTCGAGAGTGAAACTATTTATTAATTTGTTTGATTACGGCTTTTAAAAATTAAAAATTTTACTTTTTATTTATAAAAAATGGTTGTACTAACGTGAATCAAAAATAAATCAAATTAAATTTATGTTACAGATTAATTTCTTAAATTATTTTAAAACTTTGATTCTCTCTTTCTCCAATTTTAATTTAATAAGAACTTTTGCTTTAATGAGAAAAGCAATTAGAATAAAATAAAATCCAAGTGCAAAATGACTTCTTCATGGTGCTATAAATAAATTTAAAAATAAAAAATTCTTTTACTGATTAAAGTAAACGCAGTGAAAATGGGCGATAATCTGTAGTGTTTTCTCCGTTTCTTTGTCGTTTTCTTCTCGATTATTTGTTATATTTTGGATTAAAACAATACAAGTTGTGACAATCAGAACACGACAAGATTCAACTGCATCAGCGACCGGAAAACTTTGAGAAATAATAAGACTGTGATTGCATCTTTTTAATCTTGTCTTATTTATAAACTTTTTTCTTGGATTTTATTATTTGATATTCATATTTCTGAGAATGGTAAGAAATTCAAATTTTTAATTTAGCAATATTTAGATTAGACATTAGACATTATGAATGAATTTCAATTTTTAAATATGTACACAAAAACACAAAAGTTCATGCTCCACATACGAAAACATTTTATTTAAACATTGTCATTGTAATTATCTGTCAAAAGAAATGCTTCTTCTTAGAACAGACATATGACGTTTTCTTATTTGGATTAAATTTATAGGTGAAGTTGAAAGCAAAATGGCAAAAAAGCAAAAGTAAGAAAAGCGAAGGCGCATGTTCATTGTTGCTGTTAGTTCTTATTATTGAATTTGTATCCTGAGCCGCGCATTCGTTGAATCATTGGCTTCATTGACTCTCTCGCTGGTGTTTGATCGTTTACTCGATTTATTCGCGATTCGCACATACACACGTGCGATAAATTACACGCTGGATAAATCAAATATGTATATGAAGGTAAAATAGTAACGGGCCGGGCATTTGTTGCTCGTTCAGTTTGTTGTTGCAATAATAATCGTTACGGTCCAAGCTTGGTCGTTTGTCCTTTTTGTTGCTGCTGCATTTAGCTACAGTTCTTGATATTTATAATAATATGGCGTGGAAATATTAATTTCACTTTTGCTTTGAGCTATATATTTTAAGACTAAGTTAAGAGTTCATTCGGTCACGATTTTCAATTTTGATTTTGGTGTTAGAAAAAATTGGGAAATTTAAGGATGCAGGATTGTGTTGAAGTAGTGGGGGCGGGGGATCTAACGACTGTATTTTTTAGCCTCTAAGATTTTATAAAAAATTTGAAATAACATTTTTGTATTTTATTTCGATAACAGTTATTTATAAATATTTATAAGGTTTACCTAAAATTTTACAAACAAAAAAATCTGTAGACAAGAAATAAATCATGGACATTTAAATTTCTTTACTTTTTTTATATAAACATTTTGTTAATTTTTAAATTTTTATTGTAATTTGTAATTTATTGAAAATTACACTTGTGATTAGTTGTTTCTATGCTCGTAGGCGATTAGTATCTCTTTAATTAAATTAGTTCATCAACTAAATAAAATGTTGTAATGTGATAGATGAGAAGTGTATTTGCGCTGCGATAGTTGCTTTATGCGCTCATTGAAATTAGAGTAATTATCGTGTGGATTTTTACATTTTCAAGGATTGCTAAATTTATTTAAACTAAAATTAAGTTAAGTTAAACAACGTTTATAATTTTCTGTGTTTAACTTTATTATATAGTGATTTAGTTAGGTTGTTCTTGGAGTCAATATAATTAAAGAGGAAATTGGGCAACAAACTAGGTAACTGAGACATATTATAAACTAATAAGTATATGTATTGTAGACATATATTACATATTTACACAAAGTCATATAATCAAATAAGTTAACGATTTAGCAACAAAGGAAATTGTTAATTTATGCATAAATTAAAAAATCAAAGTTAAATTAAATAAAATTTAACCATTTTATGAAATACAGTTAGTTTAAATTCTAAATTACATAAGAAAGTATATATTTTGAAATATTCTATTAATATTGTTTATAAATATTTAATTGACTTTTACCATGAATGGAATCAAGATAAATTATTTATTTGAATTCAACTTCTGGTTGTGATTTGTTTATATTAATGTAATAAATTGGCTATAATCAAATCAAATAATTAGGAATGTTATCGTTATGTTTAACATACAACATTAGTTTAGAAACAAGACGATAAATGAATAAATTGATGAATATCAACTAATGGAGACAGCAAGCACGAGCAACATGGACAATCGCTGCGTAATATTCAAATCGTAATAATATTATCACTGTAAGGCAATTTGACTTTCTACTTTAATTTGTTGCTAGTTAAGTTAACTTAGTCTTGGCCGTTTCTTGCTCACATTCTTAAATTTAAAATGTCTATATGCATTCACCATTTATTTCATTTCTCATTTGTAAATTTAATATATATTATTAATTATTATTACTTCATATTTTTTCTTCGTAGACCTTTCAGATTTATCAAAGTTAAATCAATCTTAAATTAATTATTGTCATAATTGCCATGGTAATTTCATTAAATAGATATCAGTTAGATACCAGTAGATATTTAAACTTTGAATTTGTATTTTAAATTTAAATTATTGCTACAGATAGTAGTAAATTTAATCTTAGAAATTATCTATTTAATTTACAGTATCTGCTATGACTGGGTAATGGTAATAAACATGTTAATTTTGATTATAATTTATCAGTTTTACAGAATTGTTTCCGATCCATGTAGGTATCAACATATTTGGATATTTCCAAATGTGGATTTCCTTTCGTTTTCAGTTTAAATTTCAGAGCCTTTCGATTTCAACATTTATCTAACAGGAGTGGTTAATGTGGGAAACTCTTTATTCTTTTTTATCTCATAATTTTTTTTTCTTTTTAGAGTATTAATTTTGCAAAATTAATTAAACTGAAAGTTATGCATGACAAAAACTAAATAATAAATGGGAATGTCTCAAATCACATATACTACTGGGATATAGAAAAATGATAGTTAAGTTTAGGTAGGGTTAGTTTAGTTTATTTTATTTTATTTTGGTATAGAGTTACATACTGCAACATGCGCACATTCATACTTTTATTTCCGATAAGAGTGAAAGTCCTATTGAGTAATTGAATGAATGAGAATATGCTTTGGCTTCTTACCTTGTGATGAAAGTCACATGGCCCAAAGTCACCAACCACTATGTACAAGTAAAGTAGACATTCTCAATTTGTTGGAATATAACATAAGTTAATCATTAAATATAATAAATTTATTTAACTAACTAAGTAAACTACTTTTTAGGTATTTAATTCTATACGATTAATATGCGGATATAATATAGTTTAGATTATTTATATATCGTTTTGATAATGTGATATAAATTACTATAGCGATTTAAAATTTTATATTTGAGAATGTACAAATTTTGATTTCCTTTCTATTCTATTATTATAGTTTTAAGCTTTATATTTCAAGTTTAGTTCAATTTTAAATGACTTTTTTTTGTTTATATTCAATTTAGATGTTATATTTTTTATTTAAAGTTTGTGAAAAGTTTAGTTGATAATTTCTTAATAGTGTTACAAATGGATTTTTAAGTAAATTTATGGATAAAAAATTAATAAACATATTTGAAGAGACTGATTAATTAATAGAAAAAGTAAACGTATAATTCAATCAATTACATATGTTAATTTATATTTTATCTTGTAGGAAACACTATTTATTAATAATTATCTTAGAGAATACATGGATTTTCGAGCGTGATATAGAGATAGTAGTTAATTATAAAATCAACAATTTTGCTTCCAATTTTATATTTTACTAACTTTTTTCTTTTTAAATGTTATTTCTAAATTTATTTTAATTAATTAAATTACCAATACAAGTTTTTATTCATCTTTTTAACGTTGAAAATAATTATATTGACTAGACGAATCTCTAATTATGTCATTAATTTTGTATTATTCGATAATTATTTTATTTTTATTGCTAAACTTTTAATTTTTAAAGAGATTCTGAATTTAAGTCCTACAGAAAAATTTTCTTTTTGTATCCGTTTAAAGTAAATATTAAATAATTTATTAAATACATTAATTTATTCTTCCCATAAATTTTATTAAAATATTACACAAGGAAATTCAAAAGAATTAAAAAACACGAAGAGGTAACACTTAGTAATCCAACGAATTAATAAATAATAGAATTAATAGGAAATCCTGATTGGCACTACACGCAATTAATTAAAAATTCACAACAAAGTAAATGCGCATATTGTAAATTTAATATTATTTATTTTATTGTTGTATCATCTCTATTAGTTAACATTAGTTTAAAGATAGAAGAACTAAACAGCTGTCTGCATTTCTACAATCGTAATTTATATAATATTATTATTTATATCTTACCTATATTAATAATTTACAAACGCCTTCATGTAGTCACTAATTTTCTATGTAATAATAAAATTAACTAAAAATAGCGAAGATATTCTAGACATTTTCTTACCAACATTTTTTTTAATTTTAAAAGTTTTCACAATATTTTAAATTTCATATTTCTACATCAATCGTGTTTTACGTTTTACTTGAAATTTAGATTATTACTCAATGAGAATTTTAAACTTAGTTGCAGCAGCCAAGCATTTCTGAACGAAATTTTAGTCTAAATTACTTTCGGTCAAATTCAATCTCATCTTCCACAGTCAGATTTCCCTTTCACTCAAATTTCAATCTCACTATGGTTTGACCATTAGGTTGGTGCACTTAGACACAGTTTAAAATGAAAACGAAACGAACATTTTACATTTAGAGTTTACAAATACATCCATAGTAATTTAAGAGCATCCATCGTGTCACGCTCGTTTTCGATTGAGAACCTCAATTAAACTTAAACTAGTTAAAGTCGAGTTTGATACGAAGATGTATCAATTTTGTTTCCTTTTCCTTTTTTTTCCTTCTTATTTCAACATTTTAAAGAGTTGCAACAACTTCTTTCAACTTTTGATGATGTCTATATTAACTTTCAAAATTTCAATTCATTTTTGTTAGAGTTTATGAACTTTATGCAGAACTTTGAAATAGATTCGTATTAAATTGCACTCTTATTTAATTTCATTTTATTATTACAACGTGCGGTTGAATGGTGAATGTCGCGATTCTGAAATCTAGTAAAAACAAATTTAAAGTGCAATTAACATCATTAAGCCATCGTATATCAATGGTTGGGAATGGTTAAGTGAAGTTGTAGCAAGTGCAACCGCATTGCAACTATTATTTATCCCATTATTGTTAACTGTGAGTCGAGTTGAGAAGTACTTACTTACCTATCTTTGTATCTATTTGGTATTGCGCACTCTTAATTTTTTAAGGTTCTTTTTAGCGAATGGAGTAAACGTTGGGCATTTATCGAATATATTATGTTGCACCAGGTTAACTTTTGAATGTCGCAAACGTTTGGAATATTAAAGAGTTGAATTTAAAATTGCTTCGGAAAATTTATTTAAAAATGTATGCCTTTTCTTGTATTGTTCTAGGAATTTTAAAATTAACACTGGATATGATAAGATTTGATTAGAGGATTTAAATTACAAATGAAACTTTAGAATTATTAAATAGATAATTTAGAAACGTGATAGTTTTATCTATTTAATATAAATTTTCTTAGAATTATTTTATCCGTTATCTTAAAACTTAAAACAAATCTGTCTAGTCAACAAAACTTTTCTTAGAAAACATTTTCACCAACGTAATTTATTTTTTATTTAACCCACTCAAAACAAATTTTATTTAAAATTCACAAGATATAAGCAAAATTTTAATCGAAATAAGCCTGCAATTTTCCAGTATCATAAAGACGTTTTACATCTGATCCACCACCTAAACATTCGCCCTTCACAAAAACTCTAGGCACAGTTCTCTCCCCAGTTAGTTGCAATAAAATTGTTTGGATTTCATCCCCATCAGGTCTTGTGTCCAATTCTATGGCAGTATAAGGTCTTTCCATACTAAAGAAAACATCTTTGGCTAATTTGCAATATGGACAGTAAGTTTTTGAGAAGATCACCACAACATCTTTGTTGATCATTGCCTTAACTTCCAAAACCTTCTGTTGAGACAAATCCACTATGGGGTTATCATCTTTGGAATTAAAACCTCCCATGTTTAAATTTTTTAAAATTTATATTGTCTTCATTATAAATTTGATGAAAATATTTGTTGATCAATTTCGAATAATCGAAATTGATGTTTTCGTAATATTGACTTCAATCTTTGATTGTTTCTAAGCTAGGTGACATAAAATTTGTCATTTTGGCATTTTATTAAATGACAGTCTGTTAACTATTAAATTAGACTAGTTACTAAACGTTATTAAACTTTAACATTTATTTTAAAAAAATTTCACTTGAATTCAAAATCAATTAAAACAAATCTCTTACAAAAAATATTAATTTAAATTGAATCAAAATTAATTTTCTTGATCACAGAAAAAAAAACACTAAGAAAAAAGGAATGTTCACGTGGCAATGAATGTTTTTATTAAAAGTACAAAATAGGTAGCTCCAAGCAATCGATGGTTATTATTTCTCGCATTGAAAAAGTAAAACTCGATTTGAGTCGACTCGGATTTAGATTACTTACTGATGTGGATTATTACGTGCATTTGAGTTCTGGTCTTATGTTGTTTCAACTAACGTAACTGTTGTGGCTTATTCATGTAAGACTAAGAATAAAGCAAGTAAAGTCGAGCGAGTTTGAGGTGAAACTGAAATTGTTGCAGTGATCAAGTGATCTAGTTAAAGGTCGCTTGTTGACCGCTTATACTTTAATAATTAACTAATCAGTAAAGTAATAACAGATTATGGAATATGTATATTCGTTCGCATTCTAGAAGTGATTAAATTTTTAGCAAAGTCTAAGATGGAGATGTCTTACTTAATTTTTAATTAAAAACTGAATACTTTAATTATAAAATAAATAGAACAGTATATAAAATATATAATTGGCTATGTGAGGATAATAATTAAATAATAACATCATATGTATATAGTATGTGAAAGTAAAAGAAATCCCTGTTTATTTGTCAAATTATTAGAATTGTAAGTTATTTAATTACTGTTTAAATTATCATTCTTGCTTTTTTATAGTAGTATTACTTTTATTTTCGTAGGTAAACGTTCAATTAATTTAAACATTCATTGTATGACTGATGATTGTACATTCAGAAATTATTAAACTAGAACCAGTAGCTAAAAAAAGTTCAACAGTAAAAAAATCGAAGTTTCAAACTATTTGGTATTTGCCATTTATTTACTTTTCGTTTATATTCGTATAATCTATACAGCTTCGTTAGAATGGACAAAAACAATATGTATGACGTATAAATCGCTTAACTATTGTTAAGATTGATGGCTCAAGTTTAAAGTCACTATACATACATAGAACTGGAAGGCGCTTTATTTAAAAGTCTGGCTTTTTAGTTGGATCAAACACAATGTAGAAAGTCACACTCTAAAATACTTTTAACAAAGCAACATGAATAATTCCAAATACTAAATTATTTCAAAGATAAATGTACTATAGGTATAAATATATAGTGAAGCTAAAAATGTATTTCTTATATCTTAAAATTGATTGAAAATTTAAAAAAGAATTAGGATTTTAAACAAAATTGTTGGTGAAGATAACCAAAATTTCAATATATAAATCCTAGAAAACAAAATATTGAAACAAAAAGAAATGAAAACAAATTCAATATTACTCCTAGAATTTAAGAAAGTATTCTTTTAAACTAAAGTTAACTCTTCGTTATACATAATTAAAGAGAGAATTTAATGCATCGTGAAGATGAAGATGAGCAGTGAAGCATTTCAACGAAATCGAAAGTAAGCCGTTGAATATAAAAATAAAATAAATCATCTTCCCATTCTCTCGCATTAACGTTCTCGCTATTTGTTACAGATGATGTATGTTGATGTAATAATTTTTTATTTGTTTAACCTAAGCAAGAGTTTGCCATCGGCATAGGCGCCAAAAAGTGAAATTTCGATGGCGAATCAAATGTTTGCTTATTAGCGATTTATGCCATTCGTTACAGACTTAAATACTTGTAGTTAAAGTAGTTAATGAATAATACTTGTAACTTAACATATAGAAAGAGATTTAGAATTTGTGGTGTATTTAACAATAAAAAACGATTTACCACAATCTTTAAGAATTGCTTGATGAAAAGATAAGTAAAAAAGGAAATCATTTAGTGATGGTTAGGTGTTTATTTGTTGGATATTTATCATAGTTATTATTTTATATTTGTGTTATGTTATGGTAAATGTTATAATATGCATTAATGTCTTGAATCATCATAATTTTTGTGGGAAAAGTGTTTTTGGTCATTTCTTTATATGTATAAATTTATTACTAGGAATTATGAATTTATGTAATATTATTTAATATTTTATAGAAATTCATATAATCATAGTGTTAGATAAATTCTTTTATTGCAGTTTGCTTTGAGCTAGTAATTTAAATTACATTAACAATTTTTATTTGTTTATTAGATGATAAATTATTTCCTTATAAAATATACCCAAAATTAGATTTTTAGAGCATCAAAAATAAAGTTCATAAAAAATTTCATGATTTTAATTGTCAATTTAATATGACATTAACTTGTAGGTTGATTAGTGAATTTATCATTTTATAATCCAATTAGGAATCTGCTAAAATATCCTCATTTACAAAATTGTGTTCTTGAAGATGTTTTACTAAGAAAACGTGAATAGAAACCAAAAGAAAATGTTCAATAAATGTACGTGAAATCATGATTTAGTTTTAGTTAAGTACCTAACCTATTTAAATATCCAACTTACTCATATTTTTACGAAACTAAACTCAAAAATTAATTCGAATCACGTTTTCAATTATTTTTTATAACAAATTTTATTCTATACACAATTTTTATTATTATATTATAATCTAATACAAAATTTACCTAAAAATAGAAACTTAGAATTAAATTACGAAACATAGACATAATCTAAATTTAATTTAAATAAATTCTTCCTATTTCCTGATTTTCTTAAACTGAAATTTCCTGAACATCCAATTAAATTCACAAGAGATGTTGCTCTAATTTAATTTCATTCTCAACTGTCTTTATTACCTTTTTTGAGCTTTTACTACTTCTCTAGCAATAAATAAATTACTTCGTTTCGTTTCATTTCATTCAATTTCAGAATCCAAAGCTTTGTTTATACAAAAGTAATTTTTACTGTATTATCCTTAGACATTTCAGATAGGAAATAGTAAACTTACTCTTTAAGTTGTCTATATCTTGCAGAATGTCTGCTGTTTGTCCATTAAGTCCATCTTAGTCCACGCACTTCTTTCTTTACCTTTGTGTGTTCAATGCTCTTATTATGTTTCTTGTTCAAATTGCAATAACTGAATAGGAACAAGGAGATAAACGTAAATAGAGATTTATTTATTGAAACGGTTGAATAGCCAATGATACTAGTTAGGATTCTTATACGCATGTCTATCTATCTACGCATTCGTTGTCCATTTATTTCCGGACTTTGATAAAATAACGAAATAATAGAAACTCATAAGTTGCAGCCGATATAATAAAGAAAAGATTCAATGGAGAAATAATAAACATTTAATATTAAAACATGATTAATGTTGGAGATATATGAAGAATATATTGTTAAAATGTTAGAATATGGAATTTAATGTTTGTTGCATGGTATAATTAGAAATTTTATTAAGGTATACAATGCATTTTATTTGCTTAAAGTGAGAATCTTATGAGCTCTTCCTTCCTGTATAATTTTCTTTCATTTGTTTGTTTAATTTACAAATTTTATTTTCAATTGAATTTATTATGAACTCTTAAATTTTTTTATGAATCTTGAATTTCCTTTAAAGCAAATTAAAATTAGCATCGCAAATTATGAGTAATTTTAATGTGAAAGAGTTAAACCAATTTGATTTTAGAAAAATACTAAAACAAATTGAATGGCAGCATGTAAACTAAACAAATTGGTAAATAATTTTCATGTTGCACTGAAGATACTATATATAACTTCATTTTACTTCAAGTACTTACTCCTAGAATTACATTAAGTCGTGTTAGTTGACGCCAAATGCGCCAAAATTATGTTCGACATTCATTTTCGCACGCAAATACTTAACATTAACACTTAGATACTAAGCTCGATAACATTCGAGTTTCTTACTCTTACCAATTTTAAAATTCTTCTATCTATGCTTTGTTTGTGCATGTTAAAACTGAGATTAAGTTTCTTGACTTTGTGTTAGGCTTAAATGATTTCCGATTGAATACGAATACTTTCTCTAATTATTTCATGCTTACATTTTACTCTTAAATTTTGCTAAAACTTTAGCTTAAAATGTAAATGCAAATAAAAATTTTAATTTATATTTTTAGGAAAAAAAAATTTACCCTTGGAAAAAATTTACCATTGGAAATTTTTTTATTTCAATTTTGAGGCATAATTTAATTAAATTAAATATCTGAATTAAAACAAAACAAAACAAAAGAAAAAAAATTATAAACATTTATAGTAAATAAACTAAACAGTGATAAACCATCCATTAAAATAGTTACTTAGTAAAACAAGATATGATGAAGCAGAGAGAAAGAGAATGCTTTCACTTTTCTTCAGTTGCGCTCAGTTTGGTTTAGTTCCATTTCACTCTTCATCCTACTCTTTAAGTCTTATCTTTTGCTCTTAACTTATTAACTCTTACACATTTAAATCCTACATTTACATATTCTATAGATATATGCAGTACATGGTTACATACCTATATTATATCAAGTAGCACATTAATTCGAATTGAAAATCAGCTGACGATGGTCTCTGTTTTTGTTTGCAGCTTAAGATGGCGCCGACGAAGACGACGTCAATAACAACAACTTCAGCCAGCCGGGTTCTGTTTCTCTTCTGCACGACGACGTGGCTCTTGGGCGCGTGTGCTCATGACGTAAGTGAACATACTTTCATTTTGCTCTGTTTCCCCGTTTTTTTTTTTTGTTGTTGTTTTCTACTTAGTAGTTTTATTGTTATACTATAATATTAAGTTGGTATGTAGTTTATATTAAATATAATTGTATGTATAAGATTATGGAGGTTTAAAGAATTCTAATGACAATGATGAAGGATTAAGAAGGACGAAAGTTAAATTAGGTTTTAACTTAAGAGGAAAGTCAGGAAGTGTAGGAAGAGGTATTGAACATGTTAAGAAGTAAAGATTAAGTGAATGGTAAATTTTACTAAAAGGAAGATTGTGATTTGGATGTCCTAGCAAAGTCTTAGCCTTAGGTAGGTTTACATGTAGGATGTATGTAATGTAATCTATAGGATATATCTTTATCTTCTCACGACTTTATTCAGTCGATTTATTGCTGTAATTAACCGTGAACCTGATGGAAATCATACGGAAGGAAGTGAAGAACAAATTATCAACTAATCGTGTTGATATCACCAAGTAAATCTTGGAAATTTAAAAGTTATGGATTTTTGAAAATTAATTAATCCCTGATTATCATTTCTTTTATAATTTTAAAATTTAAATTTTTTATAGAAGTAAAAAGCTAATTGATCTATAGATCATGCAATCAACTAATAATCTCCCATTAGCTCTTATACATTTTAATATTTATCAATTGACATTCTGTCTGTAATATTTCAACGTCTGCTAATTCCTTACTCGTTTAGATTTCATCGCTAATTCTTTAGCCATTTAGAATCATTCGAAATGTCACCTTATGTAATGCTACGAAGTTGATAATCATATCGCGTTGATCATGTCATCGTCTTCGTCTTCATCTTGTAGATTTACCATTTTGATTCCTTAAACAACATATGGCTAGTAGTTGTATCCATCTTTGTTTCAATGTGTTTCTTATGTTTTTGTCTTTTCATAATGTTTTTTTGTGTTTCGGACATGGTGAAAGAATAGAAGAATTGACATATGATGGATGTACTTTACTACTTACAGAAGAATTGGAGATTGTCTTAAACTTTAGAGATATTGATATCTACCTACAAATTTCTTATATGTACTTTGATTATATCTTCAATCGTGTCTTCTATCTTACATATATGGGAAGAAAGTTATTACATCAAACGTTTTATTTAATTTGATGCGTGTATTATTTATGGGAATAATTATTTATTAAGAAATATGTAAATAAATATGGTCTGTTTTTTGTTGTTAGATAAGAAATGGTTTTAGTAACTAAATTTTTAATAATTGGTGCTTTAGAAAAGTTTAAGAATATTTTTAAGTTTTAATAAAAGTAAAAAGTTAAAAAGACAAATTTTTTGTTTAAGAAAGAAAAATATGAATATGTAATCTTAAACCATATTTCACATGGTTTGACTGTCGTCTAGCAATTAACATAAAATTTGCAATGCTAATAAGTACTTGATTGTAGTTGATTGTCACGGTACTAAATTAAAGTTAGTTGCTAAGCTAAAAGAAGACAATATTTTTATTCTATTCAGGTTATATTTTCTGTGGGTCTTTTAATTAAAAAAATTTAATCTTCAAAAGAAAAGCAAAATCACTATAATAATTTTGTATTTCATTCAAATTATTGTACTGTTTTTTTTTTATTACTTAATTAAAAACTAGATTATTTATCTACAGAAAAAAAAGAATAAAAATAAACATATATATTAGTTAAAAGCATGTTAGGTTAGTCTTTTAGTATTGTTGCGAATTTGATTTCAAAGAAAAAAAATGTGGTGACACAGGTGGCAAAGACAAGTTACCAGTTGTGTAACAGGTTTAGTGACTTATCTGTTTGACTGACGCAGTTCGCAATAAATTCAAATTTGAATTTCAATACGCGTGCATAATTAAAATTAATTTTTAATTTTGGCTAAGATGATGGAGGTGGTTATGAATAATTAAAGTTATATTGGGCACAAAAAATAAACTAAGAAACAAAATGGTTTCAATTAGTTGATAAAAAATAAAGGAAACGTAATACACATTCATAAATTTAATATTTAATTATTTGTTATAAGCTTGGAATTACATGCTCCATTAAATGTAAAATTGTAACAATAAACAACAAATAATATGCTGATTTTCCGGTTAACATATTCATATTAGGAATGTGTTTAGATATATCACCTTTTCTTCTCTTTTATAATTGCATGTGCAATAGCAATAAATTCATTCGTAGTTTTTAATAAATTTATCATATCATACTCATGTTACAATTAATGATAATTTCCTGTTGGCAGGCAGTAATAGGTTTTATGCTCGTTTTTATAATTGTAATAATGATTTTAACAGTAAGTTGTTGTTGGTGATGTCAGTCACTTTACTTCACTTTTTTCTTTCTTCTTTTCTTTGCGGTACATATTTAGTTCTTAAAATTAAACTTTAGCTTCCGTTTTTATTTTTTATTACATTACCTATATAACATAACGATTATGTTATGATAATTCATAATTCAAGTAAAGCATGAATTTCTTCTCATGCGATAATTAAGAATGAAATGTGGAAGAATAAGAATGAAATGATGGAAGTGCTAGTATTTTAAATATTTCCTTATTTCTTTATTTATTCGTTTTGCATTGTTTAGAGAAATAAATGCTTTTATTGTTTAGTATTATGAATAATGATTATTATAATCATGCAATCAAGTTATAAGAAAAAAAAGAGAGAAATAAACTTTTGTCTAAAATTAAAATATAATGTAAAACTTCCTAGAACTTTTAATGCGGGATTGCAGAAGCCGACAAATACCGAAAATCACCGAAAAATACCTCAAATCACCGGAAATTACCGATTAGAAAATAAATACATAATTACTAAATTTAATTCTAACAAATTCAATTCAAATGATTAAATATTGACAAACTACCTTGATGATTGAATTAATTACCCAGTAGACACGCATATAGTTGATACATAACATATATGTATCACCGAAATAACATTGTTATATAACTTTGTTACATAACAGATACATCTCTGAGCAATTTCTCAGATACATAACAAATGGTATATAAC
>JASKGN010024782.1:0-14778 GCA_030556245.1 Falagria sp. GC000072 | reverse complement strand
CTAAATGATGCAGACTTATTTTACAATTTAAATGCCTACAAGTTTGAACCATTTTGTTTTATCAAGAAAATATATGACTGAACTAATTGTTTAAATAATGATTAGACAATGTGAATAAAATATGGATGTCATGAATGCCATGATTTGTCAATATTTTATTTTGTTTATGCCCACATGTGACGTCATTATGTTGGCTTCACTCTACAGCGCTATTTCTACTGACAGGGCGTGTCTAGTTATAAATGGTCTAAGGGTGAAATCCAAAAACGTCATTAACCCGCATTTATTTTAATCAATTGATTAGTTAATCATGATTTACCTATTTATTGGTGAAATCGGGCTTAAGTTTCACCTATTACACACAAATTACAATTTACTGAAGTATAATTACAATCCAAAAAACTAAAAACCACCACTTTTAAATTTTCTGGGAAAGTTAATTTTTTTAATTATTAACTTTCCCAGAAAATTAGCAGTTGTTTCATAGATCGATATATAAATAATATGATACTGACTATAGTTATAAAGTAAAAATTGAATCGCGAAAATATTCAGGAATTGATTCGCTATAATCAAAGCGAGAAGTCGTTAGCAAAGCAAGCGAAGCAACTCGATGGGCCGAAGGGCAAATTGCAGACGAGTGGTCGTCTCCCTCCACGTCCTTAAACATGCATAATGCATACATAACAATTTAATAAAATATAAACGCTCGTTTGCTCGTCAAATAGAAGCACGACTCCCTCCTGCGTGTGTAACACGGTTGCTTATTATTCGCGAGAAGGCGATTTTCGACCACTCCGACGAAATGCTAAACAGGGATATTACCATTACCGCTTGCTTGCATTTTATATAGATGTGCGCAATAATAATGCAGGATCGTGGATTGATAATTGACACGAACGCCGACTTCGGCGCCTCCTTCGTCTAGAGTGGTGGCTCGTTCTACGGCTCGGTTTCCGCGTTACACCTGTGATTTCGCTAATCTTGTGTTGGTTTGCTCTCTGCCCTTTTACTCGAAACATGGGAAAGTTATGTCAACGCCTTCTTGCTCTTGTTCTTTAGTCCTTGCCTTTTTTCTTTTCGTTTTTCATTTTTGCAATTAAGTACTATTCTTAACCAACAGCCAAAGAATTATTTCGCTCTCTTTCTTTCCTTCTGTTACATATTTAATTTTGGGTTTTGTTTAAGTTTTAAGTTTTCTTTTTAATACTACGTATATAGTTTATACAGTGCGTTTTTTAATTCAAACTACAATTATCCTTAAAGAATTTTCATTTTACTTTTTTAGCTTTTGTTAAATTTAATTTAATGTGTATGAATGTTCTCGAAGAGTAGTATTTCGACAATGTGGTATATAAAGTAGTATAAACTTCTCGCAACTCGCTAGTATAATTAGCCTCGATAAATAATCTCGAAGTCGACGCGATTTGACGACTTAATTGACCCCCTCGTTGGTCTACCTACAGCTAGAAGTAAGCGGTCTGTACATTTCCCGAATATAAATGATAAATAATAAATATAAAAATAATTATTCCAGCTTTGTGGTGCTATTGCTGACCAGCTTATTATTGCTATAAAATATTTCCATCTGTTTCAATGAAATTAACATGGGAACGAACGATGTAGATGTGTTACTATACTTACATGGATATGAACTATGTATATGTAACTATTCATTTAATCATACGTATAGCAACTAAGTAATATGTATGGCTGAATGCTACCACTTCTTATTAATGTACATCTTTAGAGTATTTTCGTGAGTAGTTATATATAAGAGTTTATATATCTGTGATTGTGTGTGAATGCACGTATATATTTCTAATGAATGTGGAAATTAAAGTGTGAGTGTGGTTTGTGTGTGGTGGATGCTTCTTTAAACGTCGTGTGTTTCAATTAATTACAGTTGTCTCAAAACACGCCCAAGTGCAAGATTAATGAATCGGGGAATGTTAAACTATAACAATTATATTTAAATGTTTCGTTTTATTTTTGGACTGCTTCTTATGATTCAGTTCCGAAAAGAAATAATTTTTAACAATTTTGTATAGAATATTTATAAAAAGTGCATGTAAAATATTTTCACCTATGACGCCATCTGTTGCTTTACTTATGTATCTATTGACAGCTACTTAGAAATGACAGACACCGAGAGTGGGAAGTGCAATGTTGCCAAATAGGCTATCTTGATGTATCATGCATTTAAACAATTGCAGTTAAATTCTTGTAAAGTATAGCTTTGCTATAGTCATTTTTAAGTATACATCTATCAAGAATTTATTACTTACATATTATTTAATTATTAATCTAAAATATTTGAGAAGCATACTTATATGATTACAACGACATACCAAGAATGATTAATAACTTTTATACACACCCCTTAAATAACAAAACCTAGTAGCAATAGATTAATTTATCTGCAGGTAGTTAAACAATCCCAGTATCTATCGACTCAAATCTTCAGTTGTTCTTCTTCTTGTTCTTTTCCTCCTTAAACTCTGGTAAGTGTTATCTCCCTAAAATACATTAATACATATAGATATTCGTGCATAAGCATAGATTCCAGATTCATTTCCTAATAAATCTATATACACATATATTATAAGTAGATATACATATAGTATAAGTTCAAGCAGAGTGAGGAGATTTAGATACCGATTTAAATTTAACTAAAGCTTGTACACCTTATTATACATATATCGAGAGAGACAGGAGCAGGCAGGAGCAAAGCCAACTAGAGTTTCTCATCATTATTAATGTTGCCACATTTCCTACAGCCACAAATCTTGGCGTAATTATAATTCTCGTGCAACTATAATTAAAGCTTATATAGTATTTATCCGAAATAAATTAAGCAGAACACGTTCGAGAACAGCACCACCACGCTCGCCACCAAACACAAAGCACCTCTCTTCAATGTGGTGTGCTTCCAGTCTTTCCTGGCGGTGGTGATGGCGGCAACGGCGGAGGCGAAGCGTACGGCCTACTCGCACGACCTGCATATTTAGTTTAGTTTAGTTAGGGTTGTGCCTATTGATTGCTACTGCAGTTACTACACGATTGCTACTTGCACCACTTATGCTGCTTTGCTTCTGCTAGAGGGTGCTTTCTGGGTGTTTGATGCTTTTTCTACTATAAGTAGCCCTTACTATGTTTACTACATGTGTTTTACTTCTATATGTTTAATATTGCAATGTGCAATTGAGACAGTGCATAAATAAATTTAAAATAACAAAATATTAATTTATAGATGTATAGATAGATGGGGAGCGTGGGACGAGATATTTCATTGTTTTTGTAAATTTATTACGTAATTTAACATTTTTGACAGTTTGATTTCTGCGCATCTATAAAAATAAAAGTGGTTTATTTTTATATAAAATTTATGTTATTGGCATTTAAAATAATCAAATCAAGCTATTCATTAAAACATTTATTGGTTTGATAGCTATATATTTTTATATGTAACTCTTTTTTACGTAAACTTCCATTTATATTCAATTTTTATACACAGGATATTTTAAAAAACTTTTACAAAATTTACAATTTTTATAAATTACTAAAAGAATCAATTTAGTAAAATTTTAATTAAATAAAAAATTAAGTAGGTAAATTCAAAATTCAATAAGATTAAGTAATCAATAAAAATTACATATTAAAACAAAATAAAATATGAAATATGGTTAAAAGCCTAAAATATAGAAAAATAGTTTAAATTCAATTTGGATTTAGATCGGTTTATATTTATTCAATTTATTGAATTTGCATATTGGAATATATACACGCACAAACGAGTGCGCTTTTTAATAGTTTTAAAATTAATCAAATGAAATAAATCAAATTAATAATTGGATTTAATATGGGCGAGCGTGCGCGCAATTACTTATTACGCAACGCGTAATAGCTCCGACGTGTCTATTCAATACGTTTCATTACATATTTCCTATATTTCATATTTATATTTTATTGCACATTTTATTTGCTGGTCGCGAAAAACGTCGACAACATGGCGTATAATCAAATATTAATCGCTTTAATGATGATGCCTATTATTACTATTTTTGTAAATAAATTGGATATTCGATTTAAAATTTAAGCGGCGTCATTATTGGTTTCATTTATTTTGTTATTTGTTTGATTTATTGTGTTTTTAAATTAATTCAATTAATTTATGTCGTTAATTTTTAAGAGAATAGAAGAATAAATAATTGAATTATTACCTAATATTATGACACAATGCCAAACAAACACTAGGAATAAGTTTCAATATAAAATAATAGAAATCTTGAATTATATAATCCATGAAATGAGGTGGATATAATACATACCTATAACAGTAAACAATTTTAATAATGAATTAATAGCAGGTCAGCAGATGTCCGTCCATCAAGTGTTTGTGCTTGTTGCATTCACACGTCGCATCAGGATACACACATTTCACGAGGAACAATAGATAATGGAACATTTCGTTCTCCCATGAATGATAAATAAAATAAATACGTAATGCATACAAATCGCTACTTGTTAGTTGTTGCTTTCCTTTCTTTGCTTCGATTCTATGCAAATTATGCACGATCAATTTGTTTCTTCTCTTAATTGTCTTCTAATTCAATGGTTGTCGCTAACATATCACCACACAATCTTAATAAAATATGTAGTTCTAAAAATAACAAAGACATTTTTCATGATTAAATTTTTATTACGCAGAAGAAGCACTTTTGTATTTATTTCTTTTGGAAACCAATATAATTTTTATAAAAACAAAAGTGATAGATAACTGAATCTGTAGAACCTTTTCGGGTTTGAATAAGCACCACTCCAACTGACTTATAAGCAATAAGTGGGTAGGTGGGCAATTGTTTCATTAAATAAGCACAATTTTTCCATTTTGCCTCTGCGTTTTTCCACTTTTCTCATTTCATTTGAAGTACTTTTTTTATATTAATACATTTTTACTTTTACGATATTTGCTTTTTCATGTTGGTATATTTAATATTATCTCCACTTGACCAACAGAGGTCGTCATAATTCTACATTTCTAAAGAGCTCAAAAGTTAGGTTAGATTAGATTCATCAAGAAAAAAAGGGGTTAAAATATGGAAAATATGAAAAAGTAGAAATGAAGGAAGAAGTAGGAGGAGGAATGTCGCCCGTTTTAATTTTTCAACTTTTATTGCGCATTCCTGTTAATTCAATTAAGGCGTAGAGAGGGCGCGATGAAATGGTCGAATTGAAATTCGATTTCCTAAAAATCTCCAGGTCTCCGAAGGCTGTGCCAATATCAGCTGCACTTGCGATGTAAAACATGTATATATAATACGCGCGTGTATTGGAGGCGGCGCGGCGACTGGATCGAGTTCCGTTCGACGGACGCACATTCGGAATTTAAAAATTAAAAACCGTCCTACTGTGCTGCCAATTTATTTATCTTTTTTGCTCTTTCGCTTTTGTTGTTGTTCTTGTTTTTTTGATTATTTTTATTTCCAATTTTATTCCTGACTTCTTCCTATTCCACTTGTATTTTTCTCCTGCTCCTGCCAGCCGTAGAAGGGAAATGGAAATAAATGTTGATACGCCACTGGTGCATGCTGATTCTACTCCGGTAGAATTGGATGATTGGTGGACGATTAAAAAACTAAGCAGGACATTTCTATATATATGTATATACGTATCATATATGTAGATATAGCGTAAAGCACTCAATCAAGCAACAAGCCTCCGGGGGTGGCAAACGGAATAGCAAGTATTCCCAAATATCGAAAAGCGGACAGTCGAAATCGTCGACCTCCGGCTTACTAAAAATACATAAATATAATGGATACAAATTGTCAATCCGCCTCCCTTGGGGTGGTTGGAGGTTGGTAACGTGGATGCTCGAGGGGTGTTCTTGCTGCTTCCGATCCAATCTAGCTGTGGGAGTCAGGTTGAGGTTTGTAAATTTTCGTAGTGGGGACACTCGATGTATGTAAAATGTTTGATGGGAGATTAGTAGAAATGGGGGTGGTATATATTGCTTGCTCCCTTCGTCTGAGTTTATACCCTTGGGGGCATCATGCTGAAGATCAATGGTAGCACCTACTTGCACCTATCTGTATCGAGTAGGAGGTGTCGTCGGTTTTACTGATTTTGATTTTCTTCCCCTAGAATTTTTAAATTTCCTGCTGCAACAGTACGCATGTGCAAATGGTGTAAAAAGTCCAGGTTCTACAGGAAGCATTAGTTTTTGAAATAATAGAGAAAAGGGTTAGAAATAGGGGTGGTTAAAGTCAGCTGCAACTCATACCTAACTCTCACTGGATGGTAGATGGGGGCAGATCATGGTTTGAGGTAATGCATACTAGTAGGTATGTGCGGTGGTCAACAAGGGGCGGCGGTTTTTGGCCAGCGGCAAGGGCAGTTATTACAAGCACACTTTCTCTCTACATGCTGGGCAGCAGGGCAGTGGGTCTGCAGCGCGAAACGCGATTTGTTTTGATTACACACATCCCCTTTTCGACGCTCACACCCTCATTCCGCATGAATAATGAATGTGTGTATTTTTTTCATTCGCAAATAACAAAAGCAGCCAGCCCTTCTGCTAGCGCCGAAATATATATTCGGATTATTATAAACGTCATTCGGACATGGATCTGCGCGTGTATCTCATTGTGTCCTACGCCTACCCCACCTGATAAGTGGGAAATATTTCGATGATTTTTTTCTGCTACTGTTTGGCCCCGCTTGCTGAAGTTGCTAGCATGGACCTGGACTTGAGTGGTAGTGGTTTGGGAGGCAACGCGCGTGCGGTGCCGGCGGTGGCGAAATAAAAAATATGAATGTTTTATGCGAAACAAAAGCGGTGCGAGCGCGGTGATAAATTAGTCACGGCTTCATTTCGCGCCCGTTCTACGTCGTTCAATTTAAATCTAAAAACAAAACAAAAGCGACTAAAGCCAAAGGGAGGCGGGCGAGGTGAGGAAACAAAGTGGTTCAGGGAGCGACTGGAAAAATTGCCAAGAGACAACAGGGTGGGAATCGAATCGAGTTGGTTTAACCTTCAAGCGACGAGATATAAGAGGACCTGATAAATCAGCAGGTCGTGATTGACCTACAGCTTGACCCTTGTGTAATGATAAATCGGTTACAACTTTACCCATTATTTTGTGCATTTGTTAAACCAAATTCGAATTTCCTTTTGGAATTTTGTCTGTGAAAAACTTCAAAAAATATTTTCATATTAAAATTTATGATTGGTAGTATTATGAGTATTATCATTACATTTCGGGAGTCACAGTAAAACACCCGCCATTGTTTTTGTTGCTTTATTTTTGTATCCGTGGATGACATTTTTCTCTTATCATTTTAAATGAAACCAAAATTATGTCATTCTCGCATACATTTGGCCTTTTTGCGTGTCGCTTGTTCCGCAACATTCGGACTCGTGCTGAGCGAGGGTGTCGAGCGGAGCGCGCGCCGAAATATTGTCGAAAATATGTATTTCCAAGAGGGGCGGCAAATGCAAATACATGCGAGTGTGTGCCACCATCGCCGCAAAAAATAATTTCATCATCTAGAGAAAAATGCATAAATTATTCAGTCGAAAACGAAAAAAGTACTTTGTGCCCGAATCCTGGCCGCGATAACATGAAAAGGTCGCTCTTTCCCCGCATTCTGCTGGTCCAACACAAAAAAACCAAACACAAAAGGATATTTAAAATTTAAAACATTTTAAATTAGAGTCTAATCTAAACTTAACCTTTAAACCTTAAATTTTAACTTAAAATACAAACAATAATTCAAAAATTTCTAATTGACAATAACAATAATACTTAGTAAAGAGTTTTTATGTGACCCTGATGACCTTTATAGGCATAGAGACTAATAGGTCGCAACGATGAAGGGACAGGGAATAAATATGTAGCCTTTTGTTAGGGATCTCTTTTGCTCTTGTCTCTGGAAGAGAAATGACATTAGAACCGACGTGCATGCGGCCGAAGAGGTGGAGGAGCAAGCACTATATAAAGTAATCTCCGGCAGGAATTATTTTATCCAATGGACGATATTCAATTAGGCATTACTGGGGAATTTAATGCGATTACATTCGCGTTGGAAATTTTCGATTCGCATCGCCGATGGAACAAATGGTGCCCCTCTTCTTCTTGACTGTTCTTCGTGGTTCTTTCATGTAGGTACTATGGGACAAGCGCATTGATAATGGAATTAAAAATCGTCATTTTTCCGTTTTTCGTCCGCTTCCTTCTGTTCTTTGGGGCTTCGAATGGAAAAGCGCAGAATTTAATTAATGTCATAATAATTGTGCATTTTGTTGATCTTTCCCTGAGAAAGCAAAGCAATCGATTTTTCAAAAATAATAAATTTGAACAGGTGTTAGACAGGTTTTTTAAATTAATCTGAAAAGGGAACATTTCTAGTATAGTTGTATGTCGTCATGTGTCCTTCATCGTCCAAATTTTTCGTGAAAAACTTGATTCGTCACAATCGTCACTCACATCGAACGTCACTCTGGTACAATCGCATGTGTGGTCAGTCGAAAACGCGCGCAAAAAAAGAAATAAAAAACGCGCCGCCATACACGATTTACATACGCGCATATACACAGTTAAAAAAAAGAATTTAAATTTTTTCCAATTACCATGAAATAAATTGACATGCCCGTTCTCTCACACTGTTTGCCACCCCTTTACACCCATCGAGTCTCATACCATCAACATCATCCTTACTGTAGTATGTCGATATCTAGTGCGGCGAAAGGGGTTGAAAGCACGAGCATGTGTAGACCGAGCGGGAGGGTGGTGGTACGAAGTAAGGGGTGAAAAACTGCGGGTACAGATATGAAATTTAAAAAAGTACATACATACGTCTCCGCTCGTGTACATGTTTGCTTCGCTTTTGATAAAAATTGCCCTCCACTCTACGCCCATTAGTAATTCAGTCAACCCCGATCACATGCGGCCAAATTTCGCTCTAATTATTGTAATGGATGGCGATTTCGGCGATTTCATTCCGCGAGTTTTATTCCTGAAAAAACAGTCGAGAAAAATATACGAAAATTAAATTAATTATTCATCGGAGAGGTAGTACGTGCAAACGAATCGCGATCGGCGCGGCGATGTGGTAGGCTTTCGATAAAAGGAAACCGAATTAATATTGTAAAAAATGTGTAAAAAGGTTCAGCGAGCAGTGGCGCGTTTCTACGTTTCAATGGAGAGTGTTAATTATAAACAAAAGCTGACAAAAAATGTACCTGTGCGCACCTTAATTATTTATAAAGCCGGCAGTTGCACCAAATGCTATACAAAAAATGCCTTCTACCTATAGTATGTATCTACCTCTCGTGCCTATCCATCCGCACATTCGTTCTATTTCTCACCCTTGTCTCTGTCTCTTTATATAGGGCGCTTTGCACATTTGCATGTAGGAAAAGTGTATTTATTCGTTCTTCTCTGTTTTTGCTGCTTGTTAGCTTTTATTTTCATTCCGGATGCTGATACTGTGATACATATTATTATTTTGTTTTCAATTAAGAATTTTTCGCGGATGTGTTAGCAAGCAACCAAACATACACCACTCCACTCATACTTCATTCTCTCTTTTTTTTGTTTTGTTATGTTTATGTAATTATCTTTGGTATACATTGGAAATAATTGTGAAAAAAAGCTAATTTAATTTAATATCTGACAAATTGAATTTTTTGAAATAGAATTAAAAATCAAACAAGGCAAAAAACAACAAAACTCACCAAATATAAATTCATACATATAAATCAGAAGCCAACGTAATACTTAATCTAATCAAATCACAAAGAGTAGCAGCAACATTACAGCAGCAGGAGCAATAGCAGAAGCATCAAAAAAGTGATTCGTTCCGTTTATATAATTCATGTGCCCAACAAACAAACAACGCGATGACGTGCCGTTTTGTTCTCGCTCTTGTTCTCTCGTTGATATTCATTAAATTAACAAAAAAATTTAATCCGTCAAACGGCATTCATTAGTCAACTTATACCTACAACCATGAGGTATGACTACATGTACATACGTATGTACTGCATACGATTGTCCACCCACAAGAGTACAGCAAGAGAATTTCATATATGCATAGGAGATAGATATAGAGATAGACTGAAGATAGAAATAATATTCATAGCTAGAGCATAACATGTCAACACATCTAAAATCGAGCTGAGTACATAGAATACAACTAAGCAGCTTATAAAATACAATTCGTTGTCATTAATGTAAAATGTAATCTAATGTAATGTCCAGTTAGTAACGCAATGTAATGTAATGTAATTACATACTAATATTTTAACTGGAGATGAAAGAAAGAACAATCGACATGACAGATCGACTAACCTTCCAATTCGTTTACTCTTTTGTACATCATTTGTTTCATTCTTTTTTATTATTATTCTAATTATTTAGCTTCATGTAAAAAAAAACTTGTCATGATTTTCCTGTCATTTCTTTTTTATTAACTTTATTTATTCCGAAGCAGAGATGAAATCATGATAGTTGAGACACATCACGATAATAATAATGAGAATCAACCATCAACAAATCAACCATTTGTTATATCCGGTTGCCAATGTAATATAACTAATTATCTAGATAATTAATTAGTTACATTGAGTTATATAAAACAAATAATTACTCACGTATTAGATGAAATAATCATTCATTCTATCCTACGAGTATCTAAATAATTCATACAAAATCATGAAAATTACAATTCTATAAATGCAAACAGCAATAAAAAAATCATATTATGAATTGAAAAAATTAATACTGCTTGCTAATTAAATTACAAGTTGTAAACAATACGAAGTGCAAATTAGAATCAAACAATCCGAATCGTAGAGTTGATAATGCCGCTTGTGGACATGAATGTGATCGTTAGCAGGAGTTAATTATCATATATAATAATAAAAAAGCACGAGGCATTAGTTATTTTATAACGAGATATTTCTACCTCGTTATTTGCTTTAATAAAATACTTTTTCCTGTGACCGTTGCTTCTCGTTCCGTGCTGGTTGTAACCAACAGCCAAGCTTCTCGAACCATTCATGGATCTAAATTTGTGCAGCATATCATTCATGCATTCTCATTCATGCGTAGTTTTTCATTTTCATTCATATATCACTATCACTTGCATGTTACAATTATTATTGATGCTTTGCGTTTTAATTCCTTTGTGATATTCTTTTCAAAGGTTTCTACCTTCGTCTACAACAGGGTTGTATTCGAAACGAAAATTTAATGAATTCGGACACAATCAAATGTTCAATTTTCCCCTTCGTGTATAAATAATTAAATTAGGTATTTAACTAACCAGAATGCAAATATTTACACTAGAGCCGAGAGGTGTTGTGCAGTTTTAGTTTTAGTTTCGCTATCAAAAAAAAAGGATAACGCAATAATCATCGCACTTGTTGCTATCGCATTGCAACCCTAGTCATACACAGCGTTAGTTTGTCGAGCGGCTTTACCTTTTAAAACGATAGAGTTATATGTTATATAGGGATGAATAATAGTGCAAATGGCATTAAAACAATTACCACAGTGTACAACGTGATGCACAGTGGAAACGTGGCGTAACGCTGTAACTCGGATTATAAAAATTCTGCATATTATCCTTTCATCCATTTAAAATCTCATCCTCTAGCTGTTTACACTTGCATTTTATAAAAATAACAAAAAATAAAATAATATCATAATTATATTGCTATATAACTATGTATGCGTCTTCATAAAATTGTGGGAAGCACTTATTGTTACGCCCCTGTCCATTTTGTAAAATAATGAATACACAATTTCCAATTTTTTTTATTTAACCTAGATTTAAGAAATTTTAGATAATAAGTAGTAATGAGAACAGGTGAATAAAAGCTGAAGAATTACACATTAAAGTTGAAAGTAAATGACATGTTACCGAAAATAATAACTCAATTTATGATTGAATCATACACGATGGCATTTGGCCGGAACAGCCCTCATTGTTCACATATATTCACGTGTGTCGATATAATACATGTTTCTCTTCGCGAGCCTTCAGTCCCCCGCCCCCGCTTTCCATTTATGCAATATTGATATGCGCCTGAAATTTTTATAATAAACCAGATATACCAAATACGTAATGTGCGCGAGAGGCTATATATCCTTTCGAAAACCGGAAAAAAAAACTGAAACAAGCCGAAAAAGTCATACATCATTCGTGTGTAATTACAAATGTAACGAGTATAATTAATTCCTGTTCGTCGCGTATTTTTTTTCCTGTTGGTCGATGTATAGTCAATACTTCTACCAGATTTGATAAAAATATAAAAATTTTAAAAAATATTTATTATTAATCTGCTATTATAGATGATTTATTAAAGATTTTCAAATACAATATAAATCAGAAATGTTTTTATACAATTTATAATTATGGGTTATTTCAAATTTTATTGAAGGTTTCAAAGATTTTCGATACAACCAGTAGCTATATTTCCGTATAAATGGAAAGATATTTATTATTTATTATAGGGAGTAATGTCTGCTTTATTTAAATACATCAATGGCATGATTAATGACGGGGAACAATTAAAATCGGTACGGTATGTTGTTTTCGGTGTGCGAGGGGTGTGTGTTGGGGTGAAGGGGTGTTGATGGAGACGTCATGAAATACCTATATTCGTGGAAGTTATGTAAACGCTGGTGCTTCGTGGTTTTCCGTTATCCGAGTCTGTCTGTGTTTATGCATTACATATGCTTGTGAAGATTCCTATGAAAGGGGCTTAATTAATTATCATTTCGATTGTCTATCTGTCGTTTATTTACATCTGTTGCACCTGTATTAATAATAAGAATTAAATTAAAACATGAAAACAGCATATTTTTATTTATTTTGTAGAAAGATTCAGTTTTGGGCTCTTAAAGGGTTGTCTTTATAATATTTTATTGGGAATTCTCAAAATTAGTGAGATCTTTGGTGGCGTTATAGAGAACCTACTTAAAGGTGATAAATTAGTAAATTAGACATTTGAAGAATTAAAACAGTGTCTTAAGGGGCCGTTTTCAAGACGAATTAATATTATATTAATAGTAAAGTAATTATGAGTAAAACAATGCCCCTTAAGACATTGTTTTAATTCTTCAAAAGTCTAATTTACTACCTTTAAGTTGGTTCTCTATAACGCCACCAGAGATCGCACTGATTTTTGGAATTACCAATATCTACAGTTGTTACTTTATTCACTTTATTATAAATAATACAAATCATACACTAATTAATAACAAAGAGCTAATAAATAATGCGAAATTGACACCGCAACAATAAATTAAAGTAAAAAATATCAATGGCGATAGATTTATCAAATAGTTGTAATTGCTCGACGCAGCAGCATAATAATAAATTGAAATATCTATATATTAACGAGCGCCGGAATAAAATGTGCATGCGAGTACGCGGAGAGCGCGACGTTCGCGATCACCGGATGTGTCATTAATAATAGCGTGCATAATTTATAACGCGTTCGGCGTCGGTGGCGCCGCGCCACGCGCACTTAACTCCCTCGCATTACTCCGCGATCAAACTTTAACATCTCATTAGGATGCGCAAAAATCGCTTGCATTTGTGTACACATTTATTAATTAATCAGCGCGGCAAAACGCGAATAAATAATTCAATTGTTGCTCCGTGCTTGTGCTTTTATTTGTGATGTACATAAATTTTCAATGAAATAAAATAAAATACATTCCTGATCCTTTCAATTACTTTAATTTATTGGTGTTATTTTAAATTAGGATTTGCAAATTTATTCAATTAATTGTTTAAATATGTTATTTTATTTTACTGGATGTTAGTGTTATCTATTTATTAGCTAATTGATCAAGAAACCTTGAATATTAATTATTTTCAAAGAAAATAAAAAAGGAAAAGAGGAAAACAGGATGGGATGATAATATTATGAATATATGCAAGGTAAGTACATACCTAATACCACCATATATAATAAGTATAGTACCAATGTATGGATTTATATCATATATATTCGAAGTGTGTGTGAGTGTAAATGTGTGAGGATACATACATACACAGCAGTAATTAGAATAATGGTTTGATGTTTTTGAAATATGGTCGAATGTCGTGCTCTCTCCACGAACTAGGTGGGACTTTGATTTATGGACGTTATTGATTTATATGAATAATACCACGTGTGTGAACACTGAGATACTAAGTATTTGCTGGTGGTAGTTTGTGAATGTGTGAAGCATAATATGTGGACGCGTTGCGGGCAGGTAGAGCCCTTCGCGTCCGCGTGAAATATTATAATGCTGGCTAAGGAGATGAGCAGGCTAGCGCGCCCGATATTATTATTGCTAGTTATGGGTCATACTTTGCTTGCTGAGAGTCGAAAAGTCAAATTTATCGCTTTGCGGGCGTGTGCATACGTACCTTTAAGTGGAACGCAGGAATTAGGGAATAAATCAACAAATAAGAATTTCAAATAGATATTACTGCTTTATTTCTTACCTTTCGTTTCATGTTCATTTCCATTCGATGGGAAATGTTTGATTATAACGTGTCTAATCCGTGCTAAAAATAAAAAGAGTTGAGATTTTGACTTACTAGTATCAATGGTGGTTTATTTTAAAAATATTAAATAACTTACTATCTCTTTCAAAAGTTTTGAGCCCTCTCTTTAATAGTTTATAAAATGAAAACTATCGGTTGGAAAATTATCATTCAAAACGCAATTGAAAGAGAAATTAATTCTACATAACATGTTCCCAT
>JASKGN010024721.1:0-12978 GCA_030556245.1 Falagria sp. GC000072 | reverse complement strand
AACTCCCAGTAAAATAAAACGTTCAGATTATGTTCGTTAGAAGGCATGTGTATGTGTCGGAATAATATAATTCGTTTTCCTTCTTAAACGCAATACTTAGTATTCATGAATCGTATTTGACTAAAATCTGCCGGTTCTTTTGCTAGCTTCTGATCCGCGAGTTTCGTTCAGCTACCCAAGACGTGGTTGTAAGAAGAGTCGTTTGAAGAAGGAGAGCAAGCAGCATCAGCATGATGGGCAAAAGGAAAAGGCGGATATAAACTTTTTCTTTCTGGGATAGCGAATTTCGTGGTTTTATCGAAGGTTATACTTTTTGGCCCCTGATAAGAATAAAAGTGTTGCGCGCTTACTGCGAGCGTTCATTCGCCAGCTTTATCCCAACGGACAGACCACGCGCGGAGCATTCCTGGATTCTAACCGAGTACTACCAGCAATCCCTATTATTCCGCTGTTCCCGCTAACCCTTATTAACTTATTTAAATACACCCTAGACACTCTCGTTGTCCCGCCGCTTTATAATCTACTGAATATTCGTATTATGCGTTTGCACCGCAACTGGGAACCAGTAAGCTCAGTGTGGACAAAGGGGAGGTTGTAACTTTATGGTTATAAACCTAATAACAACAAATCAATTAATATTGTGAGTTTTTTGCTATGGGAATTCTATGCAAATGGGTTAAAATCATTTAGAAACTTTTTAATTTATTTATACTTGCTTATGAAGTAGAAATAAGTAAATTTAACACTATTTTTATTTAATTGATTTAAATTAGTTATTAATAAAGTTTTCAACATTTATTAAAGTAAAAAACTAATTTTGAAATTGAAAGAAATTAATTTTACAATTTTGACCGGCGCCTTCACCAACAACCATGTGGATGCGCCGGTCAAAATAATTAATTCTTAGTTATCTTATTGGGAATTATCTTTCCATGATACAATTCACATATTTGCTCAATTAATCCATAAATTGAAATGCAACGTGCAGGTATCAATAGAGTGACCTAGAAGCACGTGCAGTGATGTCATTTGGCAGCAGGAGTTCTGTTATTTGGCAAATGTGTGTGATGCACCAGTTTGCAGAAGCAGTTACCACGTGCAATTCTATAATTGATTAGCATAATCAGCAATTATAACGAAAATTAGCACAGATTGTAATCATATCAAACTATTACGCAACGCTGCTTCCATTAGTATTCCGAAACGCTCTCTAACAAGATCCCGATCCGTTTTAATGAGTGAGTCTAACATAAGATTATTTCTAAGCCATCGCAAATTCATCAAAAGAACTAACTACAAAACCCAGAATGTATGTACGCACTATGCGATTCTTTCCGTTTTGATAGCTACGAACTAAAATATTACAGAATAAATGGAGCGTCACTTATCCGTTCCTTATCGTCGACTGTACTTTTTCATTCATTCTTCATGCTTTATTGTGAGTTTTATTTCTTATGATATTTTAGTTGCTTGCTCGTAAATGCTTTTTTCTTGGATTGTGTTAGCGCACGATCGAGAAGAACACAATACACAGGAAAAGTAAATCGACTTGGTTTCTGCAATACATGTACCGACTTTTTCTTCTTTCCTCTTTAATCGTGAAGACAATGTTGAAAAAAGAACTGAAGATTTGTATTGTAGCTCAAAATATATTGCTACATGGTTGTACATGTACAAACATTATACGTACAATATATACTTATTCACTTCTAGATATATATAGTGAATAAGTATATATACCTTTCGCAGTGTAAAAGATGCACAGTGTGAATGATTCTGTTAATAGCAGGATGAAGAACTGCTTTTTTGTCGTCTTCATGCCATTGTCCCTGACAACCGAAGTGGAACTACGACTGCTGTTCTACTACTGTTATTATAGTCAGTTTAGCCAATGTGCTGTTTGTTCTGGGAGATGTTCCGATCGAAGCTTAATTTTTGTTTTATTTATTAAATTTCTTACTTCGCTTTCGTATTGTCTGGCTCATCCGTTTTTGAGGTTAATACTTCCTGGCACTCCTTGGAAATTGATGGTAGGAAGGTTCCATGATTATTTAATAATCTTAATACATCATCCCATCCCTACTCAATCACATATTGCTTGATTTATTATGACATAATTTCCTCTTTGTTTCATATCAAATAAATTTCGTTTTAATTAATTTTTAAGCTATGAATATATAAAACAATGTAAGAGATATTAAATTTCTGAGATAGTTAAATTGTCTCTGAATGAAACACGCGCTTTACATTAAGTAAAACGCGAGACAACGAAATGTTATCTTGTGAATTATCCATGTATCCACGAACTGAAACTTATTACTGCTAGGAAGGCTATAAACATTTTGAAATTTAATTGCTACCGTGGTGGTGTACTTCGTCTTCCTACACCGCACATCTTCCCGACGACTACATCTTCTAGGTGTGAATATTCCTGCGTTTTAGTTAGACAAACATCACATCAGGTATTTTCTAATTACTTCATGTCTTAAATTAATCCTTAATTCTATTATTTATTCCGAATATATATTCTGCATTTTAAATTAGAAAATTTACAATTTGCAATAATATAGAATTATTGCAGCAGGTTTAGCGAAAGCGTATAATAGGCATTAGAATACAAAGAATATGCCGTAATTTAATTCCCTCGTCAAACGGTATACACCATGCGACGCAGGAAATATTCAATGGGCATGGTAATAACTTTCCGGCAAGAAAGAAAAAATAGGACCACAAACTTAGGCAATTCCTGCGACAACAAACATACGCTTGACACACATCAGCGTTGCCAAACAACCATCAAGGAAACACATTGCACAACGCGCATACAGTTCGCGGAAGGACGTTCTGCAATTTATTCATGAGTAACTTACCTTATGTAAAGGCATTTCGTGAACTACGTGTATGTACGCTCGTCGACGAAGATGTCATGCACATTGCTACGTTGCGGTATGTCGGCTTTGCCCAATCGTCCTGATCAGGAACGGCATTACATAGAATATGCAGATATATATAGAATAATCCTCTTGAGTGCATTCTGATTAAAGTTTCGGAATGCTAATGTAATCTATGAACTATCTTGCTAGTGCAACGTAAGATATGTCAAATGAGAATTAGAAATGATATGAGGTGGCTGGAAACCTCTGACTTATGAATTTTATAGTTCTATATGAAGAATTAATTTATGAATTAATAAGAAAATAGGAAAATCAAAAATTTTCTATTTTTAAGCCGGTTCTGAAATGCAAAATGTGAGAAGGTTGAGAACTTCTTTTCGCCTAGATCGTTACGCTGCGAAAAATTTATAAAGTATTTTGAATTATTTAACGCAAAGATGGATAAACAATTCATGGATAAAAACAGACAGGGAATAAGGTAATACACGTATATCTTTAGAAACCTAAGCTTGATTACAACTTACATATATGTAATATAATTAACCCTAGTTAAATAATAAATTAATCCGATAAAGAAAATCGTTGTTATTCTAAAAAAAATCTCTTAAACTAAAAATAAAATTTATGTAAGTGGAAACTAGTTATTTATACATTTCCAGTTTAATTACTTTGCAAAAAGAACTAGTGCAAAACGAGAACGGAAGCGAATAAATAACATTCTACATAAAGTCACTTAAAATTGGAAATAACTAAAAATAAACCAGCTTGAAAGCTACAAAACAAAACTCAATTGAACTCTCAAACAAATCAAAATTAATAATAACAATAACCAAACTTCTACCATATAATAAAAATATTAAACTCACCTTCTTCCTTGAAAGAAAAGTTTGATCCCCTTTCCATTTTGATTATAAATATTGTCGCCTTTAATATCACAACGAAAACTTATACAATACCAAACAACTCCTGAAAGTTCCATCCACACGAAAGGATTAAATTTTCTAATGCGTGTGTAAAGCTAAAGGAAACGAAACGATATTTGCATTGTGAAGCAAAGAGTTTGAGAGTTCAGCCCTTTCTTAGTCAAATGGCAAGCTAGCGATGTGTTTGGCACACACCACAAAGTGCGATCGAGCGATGGCACGCAATACTTTCTCAAGTGTAATATAATCCACACTAACTGGAATAAGACGACACGCCATCAAATATTTATGTAATTTATTGCGCGAATGTCCGCAAAGCTTGTTTCCATACTAGTCGTGTACATAATGGCCGATTTGGCTTCCTTAGTGCACCAGCCATTATCCTTACCTGCATACCATTTCTGCAATGCATAAGAAAAACAAATTCTCCAAAGGTACGAAATTGCTTGAGAAATGGGATAAGTACTCCGAAGGAGGAATTAGATAAGCAGTCGGAGAAAATTACCAACACATTGTTGTCTTATAAAGTAATTAAAGCGACGCCTGTGCTTTTGTATTCGTAGTCTGGAAGGACGAAGGAAGATGTTGGGGAATGGTCGTCGTTCAGGAACGCGAATTACGTTTGCAGATGTCCCAACAGTTTCAGATGAGTCCTGAGATACAACCTGGTTTTTGATTTTATAAAAAAATTGAAGTTTTTGTTGAAATTATTTAAAGGGGATGAATATGAATAAATTAATTTGTAATTCTGATTTAATAAATATTGGTAACCATTTAATAACAATTTAATAAATTCATTAATGATTGAATAAAAATAATGTAATTTTACAAATATGTAACATTTTATTTTCCGTTGGAGAATTTGTCTGAACCAATGCTCGTTAAGCGTAATTAAAATTTGGTGAAAAGTGTAGGAATACCCACGCAATGTAACAAGAATTTAACAAGAGCCATTAGCGAGAAAGCCCTAGCGAAATGAAGGACCAACAGAAAAGAAACGGAAATGTAAAAACATGTTTAATCTGTACATCGCAATCATTTTTATTTTCATTTTTGGTAACATTAAGAATACTGGATAAGTACTGATATATTATTTCATTTATACACAAACATTTGTTAGCAAATTTCTCATGGTTTAATTAATATTTGACATTCAATAGAACCGTAGCTCTTTGTTCGATTAAAATCGTAGTCATTACGTTTATTAATTGATAGCATTAATTTGTAATAATTATATCGAGACAAAAATATGGGTAATTGATTATTTCAGAGTGACGTCTACCTTGTTTTATGATTATGTTTCATTGATTTGCTCACTTTCGAAAATTAATTATGTAAGTGTTATGTTAGAAATTAACATATTATTGAACAACATCGTATATTTAATGGTTAGAATTACATCAATTATATTTATGCATGAAATCGTATGCTGGTTTGTTCTTCAAAGACCAAATTCGTTCGAGTTGCAATTTCTTAAATAACAATGTAAATTTCTTCGTTCAGTTTGGCTGTTGTTGATATTGCTTTAACTGTTTAGTATTAGCATTAAAATGATTTAATTATTATCATCCGATCGTTTTCAGCAATTTGCATCAATTAATTAAAATTTCAATCACCATTATTGTATCATAAACCTATCTACTCACTTTACAATAGTGTTATTAATTTTATTCGATTTACTCTCTAATAAATATAAAAATAAATAACTTATATTATTATTTTCATTACAAATATGTTTTTAGTCGATAATTATTGTTATTTTTGCATGTTGTTTTGAGTTGCATAATTACTCGTCGATTTTAATTGAAATGTATATGAATTATTTTCCATTACTACTTGGATTATTTTACAGATTTATAATACATACGAGCTGTACATTGAAAAATCCTTTTGTTACATAAATATCAACATAATTAAATACGAAATAAAATAATTACCTTTATAACTTTATGATTACAAACAGAATGAATGGTATTGATTTTTGTGAGTTCTACTGAATGTTCTAGATATCGTTTGGTTCGTACAACTTTTTTTTATTTTTCGGTAATGCAAAGTCATTTATAAAAAATTGATATGAGAATTTTGGAACCCTATAATAATAGTACCGTAATTTCATATGATACAACTTGGTAATATTTATATTTTCTTTCTGATTATTATATCAATAATTGAATGAACTTGGATTGTGTGTGTGTGTTTTTTTATATATATTTACGTCAGCAATCAGTCTCAGTCTTTTCAACCGGATGTGTATACTTCGTCCTTATCTAGCAAGTTTATCTATGATACATTATTCACATTTCTATTTACAAGTCACCTATTCGTTTCTCACTGTATTTCCCAAAAAATTTACTTACATCGTAATAATAATTATATTACTTTATACAATTTTCATTAAAATCAATAAGGTTCTCATATTTTCTTTGTTGTATAATAACATTAATTAAATAGTTTATATTATCACACGTAATTTGCTTCGAGTACATTCCTCATTGATACGGTTCTACCGACCCAGTCATCCAAACGTCTTTTGAGCAACGAACCCCTAGCCACATTACAGTATCATCAGTCAGTCAATCATTAACAAACAGGCGAAAAACCGTCATCGATAGTTTTCAGTTCAATAGGAACAATAAGTCTTTGGTATGTTGCTTTCCTTTCGTTTGCCGAAAGAGAAGATTTTGGCGTTAAATGGTTGTCCAATTAGGTAGGGGCACAGTTTACACATCTGTACCACAACCCTCTTGGTAGCCTTCATCCGGTGAGCTTCTGTTATGACTGAGTGCCCTTTTCAAGGCAGTGACTGGTGGTAATACAGGAACGCCGCCTTTCTGCCACACGCGTATCGTTTTGGCGTTGGCAGGCGCAGTGGGCATTTGCGCTACTAAGGGCGATGCAGTTTTGGTTTCGCCTTTGGCATCGACCATAGGAAGCCCATAATCTGATGGATATCCTTGTTGCGTTCGACTGTTAACGTTTGGCGACTGTCGATTGTTTTGATGGTAATTAAATTCTTCGTCGGTGCCTGGATGCAGTGGTTCGTTGATGATCGGCGTTTTGTCGTCGTAATGGAAGCCAGGATTAGTGGCGCTCATATTACGTACGTCGTTGCTCTGATCCCAGATACCGGACGGGTATAGGGAATCGGCGTTTCGACTGTACTCGCCACTACCTGGTCGCTCTACAGCTTCTACAGTGTATCCTTCCTCACTAGTGGTCGGGGCGCCAGGTCCTACATCACCACTGCCCAGCATCTTAGTATCATTAATCAAGTCCGGATTATTTCCGGAGCCAGGTGATGGAGACACAAAGCACGATCCTGGATTCATGATACTACCGTTGCCGTTATAATGCGCCGTCGTGTACGAGATGTCGTTCACGCGCGGAGGCTTTTGCACCGGGTTGCAAAAATTAAGATCGGTGGGAATTTTGCGCTCGGTGAACGAAGACGTTTCCGTAGTCGGATTGCTGGGTGAAATTGCGTTCTTACCATTGGGGGGCCCAGCGCCATTCACCACCGTTACGACTTCAATTTGACCTGGCGTTTTGCTTTCGGAGAAAGGCATTCGACGCAATCGTACGAGCAGTACCAGAATTACCAACAGGATGAATAGAATTAGAATCACCAGTGCCGCGCTCAGACCAGCGATTTGCCCATTCCCAAGGGATACCATCCCTGCCGAACGCATGCTTACGCGCAACGTAAAGTTTGCTTCCGCATTGCCCGCACGATTTTCGGCCACGCAATAAAACTCGCTGGAATCAGTCTCTTGGGCATTGGTTAGTACCAAATTGCTGCGCTTCTCAAAATGCCCTTCTTCAAAGATGAATATTTTCTGATGTGCACTGAATGCGGAGTTGTTCACTAAGAGGCGGCCATTCCAATACCAATTTATGTGTGCCATGGGTACTGCGCTAGCTCGACACATGATAGTGGCATTGTCACCTGCTGTGGACTCGATATATCTGCTAACGGGGAGGATTTCCGGTTTGCATGCGAAATCGTCGACATGCAACTCGGCGAAGGTCTTATGGATCACCCTTTCGGGACCTCCACTACATACAGGAGCAATGGGATAAGGAATGTTATGATGGGTCAGCCATTCTTTTACGGGACGAAGACGACAATCGCAATGCCAAGGATTGTCATGCAATTCGACGCCGTGTAACCTGCTGAGCGTTTCGACTGTGCGTGGGCGAAGATCAGTTAGACGGTTGCCATTCAGCTTGAGAGATTCGAGCAGCTCTATGCCCTCGAAAGCCTTTGGGGCTACCATCTGCAACTCGCAGTTAGACAAGTCCAACTTGACTAGCCCAGGTACAGTTTGGAATGCGTGACTGTCGATCTTCTGAATCGGATTGTGCGCTAGAATCAGGTCGCGCAGGAAGGGCACGTCCTGGAATGTCCCCGACGGTATCGCCGTCAGTAAGTTGTACGACAGATCTAATTCTATGAGGTTGGTTAAACCCCTAAACGCCAGATCATCAATTTGGCCGAGGCGACAACTCCGTAGAAAGACCCGTTGAAGGTTGAGTAGGCCGGCACGAACGAACGTCTCCCTAGGGAGGATCTGCAGGTTGTTACCGGATAAGTCCAACACTTGCGTCTCCGCGTCCACATTCTCGGGAATCGTTATTAACGCACGATCCGTGCATTCCACTGTCTGCTTGCCACCTTTCCATTTGCATGTGCAAACGGCAGGACACTGCCCACCCATGCCCCCGCACGAATCCAGGACCGTCACTATCACCAATGTTACTAGCAACCACAACGGTCCACAACTCCTCTTACGAGTCATCGCGCACTAGCACTGTGCTCCCACACTCACACTAATTATTTATAATCCAGCAAGATGGGCTGATAAAAAGTTTTCACCAAACTTTATCGCAACTTTCTTTGGCATAATCGATAGCGATATAAATCCAATTGGCTTAATTAGCGATTATCACCACCAACATTTATTAACTCTTAATCGTCTCACTAATTAGGGTATGAGATAGCTATATGTATGTATGTGCGGATATATAGATTTGTTATACAGGACGACACTCTCACTTGGCAAAGGATATCAGGACTAACGCGCGCAACGAACGCACATACGTCGACGCGCGGCCGTTCGCTCGTGAACTGACTCAACCAACGCGCCGAAGAACTCCGGAGTCGCCGCTCCGGCACACGCTATACCACTCTCTTCTCTTTTACACCCTCCCCCGCGATGCCGGTTGCGCACTAGTTCAGAAGTAACCACCGCATCACCGTACTGATTTTTGCTTCAACCCCTTCTGTGCGCCTATACTCAATGAACCAACCCTCCAATAACAACTGCCGTGCTGCTGCTCTTGCCTACTTTTATAATAATTTCTATGTTCTTAACGCTAATTTTCTGAAGCATACAATTTTTTGTTTTGCATGTATGCTATAAAAGCCTTGTCATTATCTATAAGGGTGACTTCAATTTAATTTCTCTCCAATCGATATTAATTTCATAATTCATCTTATTTCTGGGAATTAATTGCGAAATTAAAAATTTAAAATTGCATCCGAGTAATAAATTCTTGTCAATTGTCATCCAGCAAAAAGTCTTCGATTAGTTGCTGGCACAAGTTACACAATTTCACGACATGATATATTATCGAAAAGTTGGCTGGTCCTTTCCCGACAACGAACCCACTCGTTCATTCCGAGAGCGAGGATCACGAATGCATTTAGTTAGATGCGCGGGACGGATGTGCACACACATGCATTGGATATGTACAAGTATGAAGGTATTAACGTCGCAGGACGACGCCGCAGCAGGTTTATCGAAAAGAGAACATGCACGATGGCAGCCTTCAAGACTTATAAATATTAATGAAGTTTCTGTCTTTCTGAAACATGCACCGGATGCGTCCGAGACCGTAGAAGCGGACAATTACATTCCGAAAAAGGGGCCGGCGCGCATTTGAATTATTAAATTATTAAATTCCATGACGCGTTTAATGAATACGACCGACGACGAGAGGACCACTATGGTCCAACAAATTCTACTAATACAACCAATACGTATGCGTTTCGGTTCTAGCTTGTTGTTCTTCCTCTTGGCTCCAACCGAATTTTCACACAGACCATTTTCGGTGAAAAGTTAATAGCTAAATTCGTAGAATATCACGTATTTACTATTTTACTACAACACATTGTAGTAAAGTTTTTTCATTCGCAGTTCTTTCATTCTCATTCGGCATTTGCACAAAGCTGAGTAGAGGTGAGGTGCTAGAGGTGCGAGATGGGTATGGTTCTACCTGAATGAACAATGCGACCATTGAAAAATTGCAATAACCTGGATGGATTCCACGCATTGAAGCATGCAAGCTGAAGCTTAAATGTGTCACTAAAGTGGTTTATTTCGCTTCAGAAAATCGCAGCTCTACTGGGCTCGACAGGAAACCTGACCAAATGATGTTGTCCACCCACTAAAGTTTTTCAAAAGGCTTTACTGATTTGTCACAATCATCATTACAATATGATGGATTTAGTTAGAAAAAATACATATTGCTACTCTTTTTTAAGGATATTAAGGATTTAAATAAAGTCTAAAAATAAATAGGTCAAAATTCAAAGAAGTTATGGTAAAATTTTTATGATGACCTATTTGATCCTCCCCTATTTTAATTAATTAATATATTAAGTATAAATACACAGTCATTAATTTTGAATTGAAACAGTAACAACCACTCTACCAATAATCTACGACTCGAGTGAAATTACACAGTATTAAATTGATAATGAAATAGAATATGCAATAACGAAGAAATAATTAATCAGGTATTATAGGTCTTATATTTAAGCTAAGCATCATATATTTAAACGAACCGGTTCCACATGAACAATTGATTGGACAAATAAAAGGAAACGTGATGATTACATTTGATAGATCCACGCATTAAGTATTACGACGTCTTATCTTAGCCGCGTTCTGCTTAATTAATGAAGTGGAAATTGAGGTTCGACTTGACCGATGGATAAGTAATAAAATCCCTACGAGGACGACACGCACCGCCGACTCAAAACATAACAGAAATACTCTCACACTCATTCAGGAGAGACGAACGAATCGATTCCACACTCTGTACGACATCCGGCCACATATCTCGAATTGGTGGATTAACTCGTACGAGCGCGACGAGGACATACAGTTGAATCTTATTATTTTTTTTGGGTCTCACGGTGTTGCGGTTGGACTCGCGGATGCTATAAGTCAGACACAAGTTGTAACCATGGAGCAGAACATCAAGAAGTAGAAAAACTTTTGAACAAATGCACGGTTGAAATAATGTCGTCGGTTGAAAAGATACCAAGTGGCAAGCAAAACAAAAATTTTGCTAATTGTTTAAAGTATTATAAATATTTTATTAAATTTATACTTTCTTTCATAAACACCTACTACATCTAGACTCTAGAGTTTAGGTAGAGTTTAATTTGAACTTTAAAATTCAACATAATAGCTCCAATTAGAGTCGTTGAAAAACGCTAAAAGTTAACTAAAATAGCTAGCTTAAAACGACTAGTGGATATTTTATGAAGGCTATGTAGTTTAAAACTTGTGCGGTTGGTAAGGTTATAGGGTAAAGGTAGATGGTACTAAAGAGTGGAAACGTGCTCCGGTTCGGAAAATGCGACTGCTACTCTTTCCACCCTGCTACTTCTCTCTTCGGTCGTATATTTATTTTTTATTTAAATATTCTAATGCCTTTAGCACTCATACTATTCCACGTGTAAAGCCGTCAACTTGGTGTACAACGTCTGTCTTTGTTTTGTACGTGCATTTTACATGAACATGTTAGTTATACTTTTACTACTACGAGTCAAGTATCATACTCGATTCCTACATGTAAAATTTTTCTTTTCTCCATGGTTCAAATTGTAAGCGAGAAAAGTGGTAGTTGTGCGACATTATGTGTTATGCGTGCCCTAGTCGGAAGTAAACACACATTAGTCGCCCTTTAAGCTCCTCAGCTGCATAAATGTTTTCAATGTTTGAAAAACTAGGAGCATTGTTTCCTCAGTGGGGTTTATCCACATTTTTTTCCTTTGTCGTATTTACTCTAGATCTACAATACAAATGGTAGCGAAGAAAAAAACATTTCACAATAGGACACTATACTTATTGACTTACATTTTTTGATCCTCTTAAAGTTTTACTTTTGTTGGATAAAACACAATTTGTATTAAAATATGCAGTGCTTTGCTTTGTTAAGGATTACAAGAAAAAATTGCGTTTTATTTTTAAGCAACTCCTTGAAAATTGAGTACGTTTCTAATCTTGGTTTGGGGTTAGTTCTCACGTTTCTAAATCTCGTGAGTCTTTCCCAACACGTTTCGTAAATTGAAGAGCTGATTTTGTTTACTATAGATTTATTTTTAGACTGAGGAATGCAAACAAAGGGAAATGTCCGAATTTTTCAGTTTAGTTAATTATAAATCACGAAGGAAAGAAAATATAAATAGTTGTATGGTAAATATGTAAATCTTAAAAAAGCTGAAGAAGTTTTCAATGAACATGTACATCGTATAAATTTGAGTAGGAGACCAGCAGTGCATGTAATACACCAAGAACGTATTGTACTACTTTGGAAAAGAGAATATTTTGTATCGATATGTTGTAGGGCAATATATAATAGGAGCAGCGTGTGGGCGGCATGAAAAATTCATATAAGGCAGCCTTTCGTCGGCGGCAACTCGCAATCGTTCGTTTGTTGGGAGTAAAGCAGGCGAAACCAAACATGCACGTTAGGCCAAAACGAACGCAAATTATGTAGTACCTACATCGGCCATTAGTGTATGTGGAAAAACATAAAAAACATAAACATACAATATGCGCGAGAGGGTTTGTGGTATACTGTACATTGTTAGCCAAGTGGTGCTAAAAGATAGGGGATGCATAATTTAAATCTGTTCTCGCGTTTTGTGGTCTGACACATATTTAGCATTTTTTCAAAGGCATGCAGAGGAAAAGATGTATAGAAGTTCGTAGTAGCTTCCAAGTAGTACGTAGTACAGTTCGGTATGCATGTGCATTTTGTTGCTTCTTTTGCAGGAGCTACGCCAGTCGCATTATACGCTACCTGTGGGTAATTTGGCGTGAATTCTACCTGTACATATTTAGACGCAGTTACTGGCATTT
>JASKGN010024715.1:0-25086 GCA_030556245.1 Falagria sp. GC000072 | reverse complement strand
TTCTAATTATGAATCCTTATAGGGCAGATAATAATATATGTCATGGAGATTACCTAATCAAGCATAATTCAAACATGAAAACAAAAAGGATTTCTTGAAACTTATTTTTAATTGTTTTAATATAATAATTATTACTAAAAATTATAACTACAATATAATTTGCACATCTTCATTTATAAAAAGCACAAAACAAACAATTATTACATTGAATTAATCAAGAACTCCACCACAAAACTTACAAATTAAATTTCTCTTGTTTCTAGTTTGATTAATATAGATAAAATAATAAAGACACTAATTATATAGAATTGCAACTTTCCTCACATGGTCTAAACTCGAGTAAATAATTTATATTGAATGTTATTTAATATAATACTTTCTTAGGTTTTAGGTCTTAAGATACATATGTATTACCTTTTTACATTCATATATATATATTAATAGCAGCAACGCATTCTTCTCCTGAAACTTAAAAAGTTACTCATTTAGTAGTTTTAAAATGCTTACATAGTTTTATAAATGCAATCTGAAAATTTTTTGAGAAAAGATATCACAACTAGCCTTCCCATATATCACATTTCTAATTATCTATAAATTGACATGAAATGTGATATAAATAAGAAAAATTGTGTGTCCTTATTACATTATTAAAAACCAATAATATTCATATATAATTATACATCACACACGTCAACTACGCTGTCATTTCACAAAAATCGTATATTTGTAAATATGTACATATTTTCGTTCGAATTGTGGAGTACATACTAGACTTAAAACTGTATTCAACATCGAGAAGGTGTTATTTTTTAAATTGAGTAGTGTGATTAATCAAAAACTGTCGATTTTTGAGATACGACGCAGTCTACGTATATTCGATGCTAGACCAACACTACCGATCACAATTTTTAGGCCTTCGCCATCATAATAATTGCGGACAGTTTAGCAAAATGCTCTCATCAAAATTTTGCATAGTTGTGAGAAGTAGTGTAACTATGGATATGACGATATAATGTTCTCAAATATATTTGCAATGGTGTGGTTTTTAATAATGTTTAAGTGTCCCATACATGTACAACCTGTGTGTGCAGCATTAATATTTTGAAGATAACATGAATCTACAATGAAATCATTTGTGTGTACATCTATGGGCCTCTTAAAATTTGAATAAAACAAGCAAATTCATTGTGGAACGATACTATTGCATACTCCACCTGATTCTTGAGTAGGCTTCCACCATGATATGAATGGACTGAAAACAAATTCTAGCCAAATTATTCAATTTACAATAATAAAAATGTAGCTTATGCTAAATATTTAAATAACATTATAATTGAGCTTCAGATATCCGGTAGTATTTGGAAACTAAATTATAATTATTAAATAAATATCAATAGCATATTAGATTCCCACCTTTTCGTATTTGTTGGGAAGAATTCTTCCTACATCCATCTCTGTTACTGCAGGAGAATCAACACCCTGTAAATTAAAAATAACTCCTAATAATATTTTTCACAATTATACTGTTAAACAATGCAAGGAAAGTGCTACTATTATATCATAGTTGAAACTGGTTGAAACATACAAAGTTCTATCTGATACAGACATTTTTTGATAAACAACTTCAGGTTGATATTCCATGTTGTCTTCAAACCGGTTCCTCATTCCATGCTTGACTGGCATTTCCATGACATTGGGCACAAAATTCCAAAGAAACTTTATGATTAGATATATGCAAACATACACCCATTGAATCACCCGCTTCAAATTGAGGAACTGTAGTATATGTGTGATCATCTAAAGATGATGAAAGGGGTAACATATCCTGTAATATCTCGACTGGAACATCTGAAGATGGTAAATCAATATCACCATAAATTTGATTTTCTATCATCTCAATAGGAGACAAACGCCCAAGAGAAATATGTGAATCGCTCCAGGGATGAATTTCATCCTTTGTTGATAGATCGGTTGTAGTATAGATTATCTTCTTAGTATTACCGTAAATTGGGTCATTTTTATTTAATGAAGTACCCACAGAGAGCCCTGTCTTGTTGTGAATAGTACTAAGTAATTTGGAAATATCTGAGTTGTTTGCAAGTATACTTCGCATATATTTTATTTCTTGTTCCTGTTTATCCATAATTTCAGCTTGTTGTTTCAATATGTTGGTATATTTTTTATTTCGCTGTCGTTCCTTGGCAAGCTCTTGCTCAAGATTTTCCATATATAGCTTTTTTCTCAGGCGATTTTCACGAGCCATCAATGCATTTCGAGTGAAAGATTTTGGTGCACGTTGTTTTCTCTTTAGAGAACTTAACTTATTGACTTCGTGATGGTCGTTTTCACTTTCTGTTCCCGACGTTGAGGAACCATAAGAATGGGAATTTTTTGAAGTCATTATTTCAAATGCAGAACGCATAAGTGCTATTTTAATAAGTATTACCGAATTGCACCAATTGCACTAAATTGCTTAATCAAAGTTCTGTTTCTAATTACTCTGAATCGCTCTGAATGTACTCTGTGGTACTGGTGGTACTCTGAATTACTGGAATTACTAAATGTAGTTTCACAAAATGGCGCGTGCATGAAATCAAGCCATCTATATAAGCATTAAATTACATATTATTTATGCACCTCTTACCAAGAAGATGTCACCACCAACAAATTTTTATATTTAAGAAAAAGCAAGCCGGTTTCTTGCTGGTGGGGTCGGTGGGGTATGTAAGGTTACATATCGTAAACCACCTGTTACACGAACCGCTTCTTAACTTCGCCTCATTTCTAGATTTTTTTTCAAGTGTCCATAATTTAACACAGTACGACAGTCGACAGTATCTACAAACTTGGACCAACTTGGACGTGGAAGAAGAAAGCGGTTTAGGTCGGGACAAAATTGTTTGTAAGAGAATCAAGAGAATGGTGAACAAGCAAAGTCCGTTCAGTCGAGGCAACGTTTAGAATTAATCGCGTGTGTTCGGTACGCTAACGCACTCTCCGGTTGGCATACCTTCTTTTCAATTTTCTTAACTCATTTCTTACCTGATGGCTTCATGTTTGCTTGCGCGGCAATGTGTGTCTGTGATGTGCCTTGTGCAAATGTGCTTCTTGCGTTCTTTGCAAAGCTCTGTGTAATTGTACGTTATTTAGTTGTTATGTGAAGTTGGAATTGTAGTGTTCTTATTAAGGAATTAATTTAACGTGATTTTGACTTGGCATATTACATACTTGGAATATTATATTATCTTTTCACCATTTTGCAAAGAGCTTATGACGCTCTTTTTTATTCAGAGGTAAGCGAAATTTTGGAACTCGTATTAATTATATATACGTATTGTACATATTTGTAATTCAATTGTGTACAAGAATTTTTTAGAAACCTTACATTCTGCATCTATGGTTTATTGCATATAAATATTATAAATACTACACAGATAATAAATAATAGTAATTGTATTATAACCGCAGATATCGTAATTGTTGCTATTTTCATTCTAAATTATTCTGTTAAGTTTGCCACTAAAACACAACCACTAATTTGTTACAATTAGACATATTGCTTTTAGCTTCTTCTTAAATTCATATTTATTTGAACAGTCAGTGTTGACCATTTTGCAGACATGATCCAGGTGTGTCTCATTGAATATCTAACGCAATACAAAATCGAAGCATACCTTACTGGTGTACCGTAGGTTTATCTCCCTTTTTGGGAAGAAGCCGATTATCAATTAACAAAAGTTGTCCACCCCTGTAATATTGGATTGGCCTTAGCTTTGACCCCTGTAATATTGGATTGGCTTTAGCTTTGCTCGAAAGCTTGTAGTAAATCTGTAAACAACTGCAAACTTTGGCGCTAAACTTGTAATAATTATAATATAAATAATGTAATGCACAGAATACCATTCCTAATAGATGGACAAGAATGTTAAATGCGAAAGAATGTTGTGCATGGTGGCACGTTGTTGATCGTGATCAACCAGAACAATGCATTAATATACATGTAAACCGAACAAATTTCTCAATGAACTGAAGAAGTACAAGTACTATACCTCGGATCATCTGCCTGGAAGTGGTCTTATGGTTATGCTTTGATTTGTTTCACATTTTTATTATATCATTCCACTAAAATATAAATTCAATATATGATGTATATGAGAACCAAAACAGACATCTATGATATGATAATGTATTTAAGTGCATTAGCGTCAAACCTGGTCAAACCATATTCTGGAAACAAGGAAAAAGAGTGGGTACAGTGAATATGCATGTGAGTGCCCAAGTTAGTGTGACTTAGGTATGCACGTAATATTGCAAGGTATAAAATTTACCGTTTTTATCCTACGTGTGTAACGTATCGCCCGTTATCGCAGCTCGTTTGTATCGGCAATGCAACATCGGAATAAGAAGTTATAGTTGAGTCGGACTTTGAAGGCATGCGATTTACATATGACCTTTGCAATATTAATGTGTACATACAAGCCTATTTGAAAAGTGTTAAAATGCCTATATTAATTAATTTCAATTACTATTTTCAATAATAAATTACATACTGCAATGCCTTTTTACTATAGCATGTTCATTATGGAATGGAACACACTTGGTCAAAATTCCATTACATAGGCAATGATGGCAGTGAAGTGATGACTTTTCTCTCTTAAAAAGTGCAAATTCGACGTACTTATGGAAAATTGCCGTTGAATTCAATCGAGGAACATGTAAAAAATTTGGTGGATTGGAATGCTCTTTTTTAAGTCTTTCAATCGACAATTTTGTTCACATCATTAGGTTACGTTATTGTTTTAGCAAGCTTATTACCTTACGAGTGGTGTAATAGTGTAATTTGTAACAAGCCAGTAAGCGAGTGTTCTATTGTGAGTTTTTTTTTGCCATAACTTAACACTATATATGGACATACATATTTATATTCAAACATTTTAATTCTATTTCCCTGTATTTTTCTAAATTCTTTCTAATTTCTTTATTGGAGATTTAGTTCTATTCATTTACATATGTATAGACAAATTTATGTTTAAGCCATCACCAATATTAATTATGATTTTCATATAGTTTTGCTATCTGCTTTTAAATACCAACAAGACGTTGTAAATATTCTAGTGTAATTTTAATGTTGTTAGTTTATAAATATTGATGATGTTCTAAGTTCTAGGCGAGTGGTCTTCAAATTTTCTTTCAATATTGACTGATTTGCTGTCTAGCGCTATACATCTATGTATTATTTATACTAGAATGTATAAAATTTGAGGATCTCTGTTTTATGCGAGTTCATCTATATTTCTATCTTGCATGAGTCAATTGGCCTATTACTCACGTAATCCTGGATATAGTTAACAATTCTTAAGTTATTCAATGTTCAAGTCCAAACCAAAATGTGAAATTCTTAAACTTGAGCGATATCCACAATTACGTATGCTTCAATATTTAGCATGGTAAATATATTTAACTACTATTACATATTATGCAATTTTTATTAGTGCTTAGTCGCTATCATAGTTGGCCGGATCTTTAACAAATAGCGTAATTTAAATTTATTCAATATTTTATTACGTCATTTTAACCGTCTGTGGACTTATGTAAGATACCTACCTATACAATAATAAAATAAAACACAATGTAGAATTGTTCATATTCCATAGCGGACGAATACTAGGTGTTGCACAAATAAGTTTCAAGTATTATCTTAATTCCAACAGAAATATTTCCGTAAAATGGGTTTTAACGTTATTAAACATTTATATTAATATATTTCTGTTTCCTTTTTTTGGGAAATTAGTACTGATAACTAGTACTATGTTTGTTTTTGCCTTTGTTGAATACAAACTAAGCATCCGTTAGAAGGATATTTGTATATTTCGTTAAACAAAAGTGTAAATCTTTTCAGGCCTATTTACTTTTTTCATCGAAATCTAAACCAAACAAATGCTAACTGAACTGAAGCCGACCGAGGTGATATTCACGTGAATAACATCCGCAATTGAAGCAAAAAGAGAGTATATCATTATTGTCAGTCTACTCTTAGCTTGCATTAAACGATGATGAATTTGTTTTTGTGATTGTTGCCGAGTGGCATTGAGTCGTTTCCTCGTGATACAGAACAAATTGCAAGTGAAACAAAGACTCCACAAAGTGTTTAATATAAAATGTCCTTTGGTTGTTAAAGGGGTATTTAAGCTACCAAAAGACAAGTGTGATATGGAAAAAGTTCGTGGTGTAGTATGTATAGTGGAGATGCTATAACGGAATTTCTGCATAAAAAATTATGTATTCAAGACGTAAGCTTTTTTTTATAAATATTTACATATAGTCAATATATAAAAATTATATTAAAAAATAGTATTATATATAAATATATTTTTACACATATTTATTTTATGCGACAAGGGTCACCTCAGCGGGTCCCTGAACTCAAGTTACAGTTGAGTAACTATATGTTTAATGATATACATACATACATACATACATATAAAGAAAGATGACAGACATGTTTTGAGTATTACCCGAGATCCTATCGATTGGCTCAAGCATTTTGATCAAAATAGATGACAGAATAAATTAAATCGCAATCAAAGAAAGGTGTTACCAATTTTTAAATTATAAGTTGACTTGTTGATAGATGATAGAAATTTTGTTTTTTGATTTTTAAATGTACGCGACAAATTCAAAAATTATTCAAGAGCCTTCCACGCAGCGGTATTTATTATCTTGAAATGTTCAATGCATATCAAATTTGAAAAGTAGTCACGTGGACATTTTTATTTTTCTGCTGATTTTGAGCGGTACTTTTAAATATTTTCTGAGTTTACAAATATTGAATTTAAAAATTGTCATGTATATGTATTAGCGTATATCAACAATGACAACATTCGATTCAAATATGTAATAGTATGTAGGTATTAATATGAAAGGTTTAGTAAGTTAATCTCATGGCTTTTCGAGCCATTACAATATTTTTGAGTAGATAATCCTTTAATTCAAAAAAGAAATTTATTGATTATCCTGTTTACTCGATACGCAAAAGTGTTTCATTGCCTCGATAATCTGAAGTGTAAAATGAAATAAACAACTAGAAAGTAGAAACTAGTGCATACACGGGGAAGCTTAGCAAACTAACTAAAAGTTGCATACTTAATTACTAATTTATCTTTATGCAATCAATATGCATCCTATCAACAGGATTGATGGGCAGTCTGGTTATTACGAAATGCAATTTTTCTCTGCCGTATTATTATATTGTCTTAGCAATTATTCCTAAACTATTGCATTTTCGGTTCATATTAACGCAATAAATAAATTAGTGCAAATGTTTATCAATCATAGAGTGATAGATTGATTTTATTCCAATATTTACTTTTGATAAGATTTTCTATACAAAATTTATAAGTACTAATAATAGGTATTTTTGAAATTTGAGTTTATACGAAATTTATAAGGTGTTCAAGAAATCTAACAATTTTATAGCTGGAAAGTTGGGTAGAGTAAATTAATAAATTTATTCTTATGCCCAATATTTGTATACTCTAAAATTAAACAAAGTTATTAGTTCAGTTAGATAAATGTTAAAATTGTGCTCATGCCGCCCAAACAATAATCACCTGCATTCCGTAAACTTTCACCAAAGTTCAGAGTTCACGTAACGTATTTGGTCACATCGCTACACTGCATAGCTGCGAGTATTTTCGAAGGCGTATACTAAAACACATATACATAATTGAATACTTATTGCAACATTACAACATTCGTTCAAATATTAGTCTTTTATTTAAATGTATGCTTGAACTATACGCAGTTTCCGCTTATTGCACGCTACGAATTAATTTCATATTAAACCTGTACGTGGCAATTTTGTTCGCATAGGCATGTAATTAATAGGGCAGAATTTTTACTGAAATGTCTAAATATCAATGTAATTTTGAAACAAAAACAGGACCACTTAAATTAGTCATTTACATCATAAACACTGGCTAAATGGATAAATAGACGTATTATTTTATTAATGAATGTTATATTGTACTCAGGCTGTTGTGTGCAGAATATAAAAAATTGATCTAGCTTAGCTGTCTCGTCTGTTAATCGGTGACAGTTGTGTACATACATATTTCCAATGAGGAACGCGAGCAAACCACTCGTACCGAATGATAATATGACGAGGGCAATGCAGGTCATTGGACATTAAATGAAATATTCTATTGTGTGATATATCATATCCTCCTAAGCTACGAATTATGGGTTTTATATGTTTCATTCAATCGCGAAGGGTATTTTAGATAATCCTATGGAAAAGTCGATCGCCAAGTAATAAAAAATGTTTTTTTTTTTTGAAATAATCAATGTAATTTGATTTTATCCACATCTATGTCGTGGGTTTTAGTAGGACTTCAGTTTGGATAGGATTCAGAGCGTTGTAATTTTGATCAAAAATGCCTCAATAAAAGAGCAATGCTTAATGTGTTCCTTAGTTTTTTTTCTAAAATCATAATCAATTGCAACTTTTATAAGCTGGTAAAACAAAACCCACGGGCTTGCTTTTCTCTTCAAGATATGCAATACATATTTGAAGGGTGTTTCTTAATTTAGAACTTCTCTAAATGAAAAAATAAAAATACCTAGCTAGACCAATAACGTCCCGTTGTAAAACATATGCAAAGGAAACATATTGCAGCGAAATGAAAGCAATGTGCCCAGCAACTAGCAAGCAACTGTAAACAAATAGAAAAAACAATCTGCTGCTGAATTCTTAGGGTACGGGCAGAGCCGAGGCAGTCAGAAGGTTCCATGGGGGAGTATCGGTTACTGTTCTAACTTTATATTTATTCAGTGATCTGAATAGGTTGAAACGATCAAGACATCGCTTTGGTCTTGTTTATGTGTTAGTTGTGCCTTTATAATTTATATGTTGTTATTTTCCACATAATGTATTGCGCATAGTTAGTTTTCCATTTTATCAGATGCTATGGTTCGTTTGCGTAATGAAAATTGTGAAGGTAATCAAACTACCTAATACCCCTGTGTTTAAATTAGATTTTCAATTAATTAACGCAAATATATTATTCATGATTCTGCTTACATTTTTCTTATAATTATTCTTGTTTCAGGTGAGTTTATTTCTTCTTCACTTCTTTGGTTCGTATATTTCTTATTGTATCTTACAAGTTGTTTACGCCCAATATCTCAGAACATTAAAATCTAATAAGTTAATGCTAATAGAAATATTTTTTAAATTTGTATAACAAAGACGGCTAGATTTAAATGATAACAGCTAATATCAGAGGGATGGTAACAGAGGGATGAAAAGTAGCCACGTGGTTTCCAGTCCTTAATGAGCACGTTGTATATTAGTTTATTAAGTACCAAGGTAAATAAATACCGTCCCACTAACTAACTAACAATTGCGAGTTTACGCCTAATATATACGGGAAGTAAACAATCCAGTTATAATTAGTTTTATAGTTGTTTCATTTGTGTAATTAAGCAATCAATAGCAAGTTACCTTTGTTAGTTTTATGAAGAATAAATTCCTACCTTGAAAGCATTGCCGAGATATTAGAAAAATTATGAAAACACCATAACAATCTAAGCTGATCACCTTGCAGTACACGTTATTTATATCATGTTATATTCGTTCTTACAAATCTGTACTTGCTTGCATATCGCATATGAAACTATGCACTTTAAATATAATTAGTTTATTGCATTGAATCCATTGCATTCTTGTCTGCAGTCGTAATCACCTTTGCTCATATAAATTTCTTACTTTTGGAGTTGGTCATATATTTAATGCGAAAACCTACAAGGGATTTTAAGAATGGAAATTATATAGTTCTTACTTTTCTTTCAAAAACTCAGGTTTCCAGTAAATATAGAAATGTCCCTACGAGTGTCATAGTGTTAAATTTTAACATATGACATGAGACCGTCAATGATAAAAGTTAAGTACTTTTGATCTACTGACTGCTCTTAATTTTCATAATCTTAACAAGAGCATAATAATAACACGTATATTCGTCAAGTGCTTGTTTTTTTTTTAATCACAAATCATACCAGATTTTCTCATCATTGTTTGATGGATGCTACATACTACATAATTTGTATAATTTACTCGTAGTCTCATTCATATATTGTTTCTGAGAATATGTAGGTAAATTTAATTTATTAATACATACATAATTAGCACAGTTTCTGCAGAGGACAAATCACATATTGGCATTTCAACAATTCATTGGTTAAACTAAATAGAATTTCTTAGGGTTCAATTCTTTTGATTTTCATAATTTTGATGTTTTGATGTATTTAAAATTCGTAATAAAAGTTTTAAGGAAACCTTTAATGAAATACAAGTTACACATATTACTAGAGCAATAATAACTGTACTTTGTAATTTAATCAACTGACACAGTAGCAGGTTGTGAGAACAGTGTATAAAGTAGTTCATTCTGCTATAATTCTTATGAATGTTGAGTTCAAAATCTACATTAACGATTTCTACATAGCTCACGTATATATCTATGGTCACAGTTATCTTTGATATTGGAATTGAAATTAAACGATAAGCAATGGCAATGTTATTTTTGGTGAAGAAGAATTTTTTTGTATCATTTATTTCAGTGTGCATATATGTAAAAAAACCATTAACTAGCGATTTCTGTGATATAATACAGATAAGGTCTAGTACGCTATGCTGCATATTTGTTTATTATAATCTTATTATCAGATATGAACTGATAAAACAATTAGGTATTTGTGCCCTATAGTAACAGCATAGAAACAGATTATAAGTCAGTTTCTCTGGATATCACTAACACTCGATTTTATAACTTCCATATTCAGTTTTTGTTTTATTCAATTGTGTTATTAATTCCGAACGCATAATTGTATCATGGATTTTCTGCTTTACTTCAGGTATTGAAATTTAATAACATTATTCTTATACAATATACTTGTCCCCCTAATTCTTGCGATGCACTAAGTTATTAATTCATTAATATATGATAATTGTTAACAAAATGAAGGAATAATATATTAATTACAATATTCACATATACTGGGGATGGCTTACAAGTGAACAGTGATCAACATAAACAGGGATTTCCAAAGTCTTCTTGAATAAACATAATAATTGATCGCGGTATCCTATACTCCTAAATTGCATTGATAAATATCAGGATTATATAACTATTCTCCAAGTACGTGCACTTTTTAAATAAACTTATCAATTTTTGGAGTGAGACTAAACCTGATTCAACTTGAAACCATATAACTGATATACATAATTGCATTAGTGTATTTCGCATTACCCAACTGTAGCTCACGAGACACTTAATTGAACATGGCCACCCTTGGCGCATACATACATTCCAGAAACCAAAATCTTTTCAACAGTAAATGATTTCATATATTTAATAGTTGAAATGTTTGCAGTTGGGGGGAAAGTACAGTATGACCAAACTCGTGGACAAGTCGTTCAATATCGAAGCAACATGACGCAGAGGGATGACGTTCAAAAGTTCGAGCACGGACGCATTAAAGTCCTACAGGAGGAACGTTTGCACATTCAGAAGAAGACGTTTACAAAATGGATGAATTCGTTCTTACAAAAGGTAAGCCTTCCAATAATTCTGTTTTCTGTATAGAGAGAGTTTCATTGTTAACTTGCGCATGCTTAATTAATGCAAAAATTATTATATTTATTACACTTAAACTTGTTATGCTAGGCACGCATGGAGGTAGGCGACCTCTTCGTGGACCTCGCAGATGGAAAGAAACTCCTTAAGCTGCTTGAAATCATTTCCGGAGAAAAATTGGCCAAGCCGAACAATGGCCGTATGCGTGTACATAAAATTGAAAATGTTAACAAGAGCCTTATGTTTTTGCATACCAAAGTTCGTTTAGAAAGTATTGGCGCTGAGGACATTGTTGATGGCATTCCCACTTTAATTTTAGGTTTAATTTGGACAATTATTTTACGATTTCAAATTCAAGAGATTGAAATTGATGTTGTAAGTATCTTTAAGTAAATGTCATGTGGAGCACATTGATTGTATTATTATTCTGCAGGACGAAGAAAATGAAAGTTCGGAAAAAAAATCCGCCAAAGACGCTTTACTTCTATGGGTTCAACGAAAAACGCATGGATACTCTGGAGTAGCCATCAACGATTTCTCAACTTCGTGGAGGAACGGTTTGGGGTTCAATGCACTGATTCATTCACATCGTCCCGAGTTATTTGATTATAAATCCTTAAAACACAATGCACACATTGACAATTTAAATCATGCTTTTGATGTGGCAAACAACGAACTTGGCATTCCCCGATTGCTTGACGCTGAAGACATCGATACTAACAGACCAGACGAAAAGAGTATTCTCACCTATGTCGCCTCCTATTATCATACGTTCGCTAGAATGAAGAACGAAGCAAAGAGCGGTAGAAGAATTGAAAAAATTATAAAACGTATGATGGACGCTGACAGAATGAAGTTACGCTACGATAAAATTACAACCGATTTGCTGGAGTGGATTCGACAAACTGTTATTTTATTGGAAGATAGACAATTTCCAAATTCTTTGGAAGGCATACAATACCTTTTACTGCAGTTTGGTCAGTATAGAACGGTAGAGAAGCCGCCGAAATACATCGAAAGAAGCGAAATTGAAGCTTTATTCTTCAATATCAATACTCAACTGAAGGAAGAAATTCGCCAACCAACGTTTACTCCTTCCGATGGTAAGCTTCTTCAAGACATTGAACGAGCTTGGAATCGATTGGAAAAGGCAGAGCATCATCGAGAATTAGCTCTGAGGAGTGAACTCATGCGTCAACAACGACTAGAACACTTGTGTCATCAGTTTGAGCGCAAAAGTATACTCCGCGAAAGTTATTTGAAAGAAATGATTCAAGTTTTATCAGATCCAATATACGGATCAAATTTAACGAAAGTAGACGCGACAGTTAAGAAACACGAAGCCATCAGTGCTGATATTTTAGCTCGAGAAGAGCGCATTCACGATTTAACGCAAAAATGCGAAGAATTACAACGAGAAAATTATCGCGAATCGGCCCGAGTGCAGACGCGGCATGACAGCGTCATAGCCAAATGGAGCGAAGTACTTGCTTTATTAGAAAAGCACAAGTCTAACTTGAATCGTATGGGTAGTGTAATGGCACTTTTAAGAGAAATCGATACTACGCTATCTACAGTTAACCAATTGAGGAAGGATGTGTCTTCTATTGATGCCGGAATGCACTTGTTGGCCGTGGAAGAATTACTTCAGAAACACGCTCTGCAGGAGTTACAAGTCACGTCAATTGGCGAAAGCGAAAGAAAACTTAAGCGTTTAGGTGAGCAAGCTGTCGCACAAAGTCCCAAAGAAGCAGAACTTCTGCGAAAGAAATTAGTTGAATTATCCAACGATTACAAAGGCTTACAAGATGCTTGTGCTGATCGACGGGCTCTACTCGAAGAAGCGAGAAACTTTTATCAATTTTTGCAAGATCAAGAGGACGAGGAAGCTTGGCTCATTGAGAAACAAAGAATTTGTATGGCTGAAATAACTGCTAAAGATCTTCAGGGTGTGCTGCGTCTTCAACAAAAACACAAATTGCTTTTGGACGAAATTAAAGTGAAAAAGAACAAATTTGATCAATTGCAAAAGATGGCTAAGCAACTTATTCAAGAAAATCACCAAAGATCTTCAGAAATTCAAGAACATATCGACACGAATCGTAAAGAATGGATTAATTTAGAACAATTTGCAAATGAAAGAACAAAACGTTTGCAAGATGCAGCTGAGGCATATCAATTTTATGCCGATGCTAATGAAGTCGATTCATTTCTGAATGAAAAGAAATCGATTTTGTCTTCAAAGGATTATGGTTCTGATGAACCTAGCGCACAAGCTTTGCTTCAACGTCATCGAGATTTGCATAGCGAACTCAATGCCTACAAAGGAGACATTCAAAGTATTAATAACCAAGCCGAAAGACTAATTTCATCAGGCATTTCCAATCTTGACTTAACTGCCGAACCAGATGTAGCTGAACCTGTAGAGGAGATTATTTATGAAAATAAACTGGTACCCATTGAAGTATTCGAAGATGAACCGATTGAAAAAATAGAAAACAGATTAGTTTTGACAGAACGACAGGTGCCACAGGTAGAAGCACTGTACCCTTTCAGCGATCATGGCATTGCAATGATTAAAGGTGAAGTTATGTTTTTAGTCAGCAAAAGCAATCCTGATTGGTGGTGTGTACGAAAAGCAGATGGCACCGATGGCTTTGCACCAGCTAATTACGTAAAAGAAATTGAGCCCAGAGTAATTCAAATCAAAGTGCAGAAACCTGAAAAAATCAAGGTGATGCAAAAAGTCAAAAAGACGAAAATGGTTATGCAAAAAGTACCAGTGAAAGTACTAAGACCACCGAAACAATTGAAAAGAACTTTGGATGACAGTAACACTGTACCAAAGAGGCAAAAGAAGATTAATGACGCATATAATGAATGTCAGGAATTAGCTGTGAAACGACATGCATTACTAGAAGACTCCATCCGATTGTATGGTTTTTACAAGGAATGTGATGATTTTGATAAATGGATTAAAGATAAAGAAAAAATGCTACATACTGAAGATCCAACAGAAAATGTAGATCAAGCAAAAAGAAAACACAAGGTATTAACAGTCTAATTTATTAATTTATTTGAATTATACTTGCTTTTTTTTTCAGAAATTTGTAACTGACCTCACTGCCAGTAGTAAGCGTCTAGAAGGCATAGATGCTGAAGTAAAGGAATTTGAGAAGCAGAATCATTCGCAAATTGATAAAGTGCGTGCACGATTTAGACAAATTACAGCAGCCTGGGAGCGTTTGAATCATCTTCGTGCACAAAAAGAGAAAAGTCTTGAAGGAGCTAGCATCGTTGAAATATTTATGAGCAATTGTGATGAAGCCATAGAACGCATGCACGAAAAATTAAGTCATTTGGATTCTGACGTACTCGGTCATGACTTGAAGACCGTCCAGGCTTTACAACGTCGACACGAGCAACTGGAACGAGAAATTACGCCCATTGCCAAAACCGTTAACGATATCAATTTATTAGCTAACCAAGTGGTCGCGTCAAATCCACAAGAACGCTTTAAAGTCACAAAGATTCAGGATAATATTAGAGATCTTTGGACACAAGTAAAAGAAAAAGCTCACCAGCGACGAGCACGCTTAGAAGATGCCGTTGGGCAACAGATTTTCACAAATAATTCACATTCTTTGTTAAACTGGGTTTCCGATGTGAAAAATCAATTAAACGCAGACACGACCGTAAGGGACGTACAAACTGCAGAAAAGTTCATTAAAAATCATCAAGATTTAGGACAAGATATCAAAACACACGACGATGAATTTAGACAGGTTACAGAGTTGGGTAAAAAGCTATTAGCATCAAATCCAAACTTATTAGATGTGAATGAAAAAATTATCCGATTATCCGAAGAACAAGCTGCTTTAAAGCGGGGATGGAATGAAAAACAAAAGTGGTTGGATCAATGTTTGCAATTGCAGAAGTTTAATAAAGAAGCCGATAAAATTGATGCCGCTACATCGAGTCATCAAGCCTTTTTAGAATTCTCAGATTTAGGAGTAAGTTAATTAAAATAACTTCTAAAATTTTTAATTTTAATTTTTATGATTACAGAATTCATTGGATGAAGTGGAGGCGCTTTTAAAACAACATAGAACATTCACAAATACATTGGTAGCTCAAGAACCAAGTATCAATGCTTTTAATAAGAAAGCTGACAGTCTTATTCGAGATAATCACTACGATTCTCAAGGAATTGACGATAAACGCAATCAGGTCTTGCAAAAGCGCCAGGCAGTTAAAGATCTATCGCAAGATCGATACAATGCCCTAGAAGCATCGAAAAATCACCAACTATTTTGTGCAGAAGTTCATGATTTGCATGCTTGGCTTAGTGAAAAACAAAAGACCGCAACAGACGAAAGTTATAAAGACTTGAATAATTTAGAGCGTAAAATTAAGAAACACGAAGATTTTGAACGTGAACTTCGAGCAAATGAAGGACAATTGCGATCTGTCAACAAAATGGGGCAAGCTCTAATCGCCGAGGGGAATTTCAATAAAGACATTGTTGCACGTAATCTTAAAGATTTAAATGATGAATGGGAAGCTTTGGTGCGCTTATCTATGGAAAAAGGCCGAAAATTGAGAGAAGCACAAGCTAAACATAATTATAACTTGAATGTCAATGATATAAATACAAGATTGGATGATGTGGAACAAAATTTAAAGAGCTGTAATGTTGGAAATGATATGCGTTCATGTAAAGAGCAACTTAAGAAGCATGAAATGCTAGAAAATGAACTGTTGGCGTGTGCAATGCGTATTAATGATTTGGTGAATCAAACTGACGAAATTGATAACTCTACTAGCTGTGATATAGACAGTGGAGTTTTATGTCAGAAACGTATGAAATCTTTAGACGAACCAATGCAGGAAAGACGTTTCGCTCTGGAAGACTCTCAACAATTTCATAAATTTAGCTTCGATTTGAACAATGAACTGCAATGGATTAATGATCATATTCCTCAAGCAAAATCTAATGCATTCGGACAGAATTTACATCAAGCTCAAAATTTATACAAAAAACATAAGAAGCTGGAAGACGAAATTTTGGGTCATCACATTGTGATTGAGAAGACATTAGAAATTGGGGAAGGCCTCATTTTGCAAAATCATCCTGAGAAAGATAAGATTGCAGAACTTTGTAATATTTTAAGAAATTCGTGGAGAAATCTTAATGAACTAGCAACCGAAAGAGCTCACAATCTAGAATTGTCACTAAAACTGCAAGAATACTTCTTTGAAACGAGTGAGGTTGAATCTTGGTTAAATGAAAAGAACGACGTTCTCTCAAGTAATGATTACGGACGAGACAGGAATTCAGCAACCAAACTTTTAACTAAACATAAGGTAACAATAATATGCAATGAAAATTTAATTAATTCATAATATATTGTTTTAGGCTTTAGAGTTGGAACTTGAAACTTACAGCAGTATTATCGCAGAAATGGGTCGCGGAGCACAAGCTTTGGTTCAATCGGGACATCCCGATTCCAAAGCAATTAGTGAACGCCAAGGATCGTTAGAACATCTTGTTCGGTCTCTACAGCGCAAAGCAGCCTTAAGACAACACCGTCTGATGGAATCCTTATTTAGGCATGAATACTTTTTGGAATCTGTAGAATTACAACACTGGGTAATGGAACAATATCAACAAGCTTCCTCTGAAGATTACGGACAAGATTATGAGCATTTATTATTGCTACAAGCCAAATTTGATGATTTTAAACACAGAATTGATGCTGGCTCCGAAAGATTTAGACAATGCGAAGATTTAGCACAAAAACTAATCGTTAATGAAAGTCCATATACCACTGAGATTCAAAAAGAACAGATGCAACTAGAGTAAGTTTCAATTTTATTGTTACAAATTAATGTAATAAAAGTTGCAACTTTCATTACAATTGATTTACTAAACATTTAAAGAATGTAGTTTAGTGCATGTAGGTGTTGGACTAACTGTTTCAGAAATGAAGATTGCAATTATATTGGATTCATGGATGAAGTCAAGTCAGACTGGGAAGAAACACGGTAATCATACAGATGCCACATTGATTTCTTTGCTTTATATGTTTATGATTTTGAAATAAAATACTGCCTTTGCTATAAGAATATAATTAGTTCTGATTTAATTAATAGATTAAATATGTTCTAGAGCACAATGGGCATCATTGCGTGAGCAAATTGAGAATCGAGATAAAAAGCTAAGGGCTGCTGGAGAAGTACATAGATTTTACCACGATGTCAGTGACGCCATGTCTCGTATACATGTAAAAAAAGCGTCATTGGGAAACGAATTTGGTCGGGATTTAAATACAGCGCTAGCTTTATTGCGAAAACAAGAAAGTTTTGAAAATGAACTAGTTGCTTTGGAGGCACGTTTACAAATTCTTGTTGACGATGCTGCAAGGTTGAAAGCAACGTATCCCAATAATAAAGAACGTATTCAACAACAGCAAGATACTATTGTGAATGCTTGGCAGAACTTGAAAGATGCAACGGAGGACCGCAGAGATCATTTACAAGCAAGTGCAGATCTGCAGAAGTTCTTAACCGAAGTTCGAGATTTAGCCAATTGGGCTACCGAAGTTCGTCTTGCTATTAATGCCGAAGAAAATGTTCGAAGCGTAGCACGTGCCCAAACTCTAAAGGACGAACATGATGCTTTAAGGGTTGAGATTGAAGCTCGCGAAGACGCTTTCATCGCAGTGCGCGATATGGCAACTGCAATGCACCAAACTGATCATTCTGATGCAGAGGAAGCGGTAGAAAAATGCAATGCTTTATTCGAGGAACGCAAGAAGCTCCACAACGCTTGGACTCTGAAAAATGTGCACTTGGATCAACTAATTGATCTCCATAATATATTGAAAGACGCAAAGCAATTAGAAAATATCTGCAATACTCAAGAAGCTGCACTTTCAAATTGCGATTACGGCGAAACAGTTGAAGAAGTTTCGAGCCAAATGAAGAAACACGAAGAATTTGAAAAGGTCTTTCAAAGTCAAGAAGAGAAATACGATTCTTTAATGCAAACAGCCGAGAAATTAATCTCTCAAAAACATTTTGATAGTGATCATATAGCTTCTCGTCTTGCGGAGGTGCAAAATAAAAGAATTAAAGTTAAACAACTATGTGCTATCAAACGGATTAATTTAGAGCATACACTGCTTTATGTTGGATTTATTAGAGATGTTGCTGACGCTAAGCTGTGGATTGCAGAAAAGGAAAAGAAACTGCATGCTGACACAAAGTCAGGGGAAGTTATTAATAATTTGGAAGATAAAATTAAAAAATTGCAGAAGCATCAAGCATTTGAAGCAGAAATTGGTGCCAATTTAGGACGTATGGAAGAAATTCGACAGAAAGGCAAGACTTTAATTTCAAAGAAACACAAAGCTTCACGGGACATTGCCAGTCAGCTATCTGAATTGGATTTAGAATGGCGCAAATTAATTAATGAGATTGAAATGAAAGGTAGAGGATTAGAAGAAGCACAGGATATTCTAGAGTTTAATAATTTACTAGATAAGATTGAGTCGTGGATTCGTGACAAAGAAGTGATGGTACAAGCAGCTGATACTGGGCGAGATTATGAACATTGTCAAGCATTGCAACGCAAACTAGATGATGTTGATTCCGATATGCGCGTGGATGATGCTCGCATAAAGAGTATTAATAAACTTGCTGATAAATTGGTAAAACAAGGTCATCCTGGTGTTCAAGAAAGGAGAGATAATTTTATTCGAAAATGGCAAACTTTGCAGGTAGCATTAAATGAGTATCGAAGTAAATTAGGCGGAGCAGCTGAAGTGCATACGTTTAATAGAGATATGGCTGATACACAACAACGAATTAATGAGAAAATAGCTGCAATGGAAGTTGATGATGTTGGTAGGGACCTTAATGCTGTTGAAGCACTTCTCAGAAAACAAGATCAGGCTGAAAGGGAGATGTCAGCAGTTCATAAAAAACTCATGGAACATGATAAAGACTCTTACAAATTATCTCAGAAGTATCCCAAAGACGCAGATGAGATATATGCAAGTATGGATTCTATAAGGAAACAATGGAACTATTTAGAGCAGGCGAAGGAAAAACGAAAGTAAGTGTTGGCTTCCATTTTCTTATTTGGAATTTTTCTTATTTAGCCTATATTATTTTAAATGTTTATTTCGTTAGGTATGCATTGGACACTGCTTACACAAAACAGAAATTCTTAACGACCACTTCAGATTTATTTGTATGGTGCAGTGAAATTACTAAACGAATGGAATCACAACGTAAGCCCAAGTCAGTGGCTGAAGCTGAAGCTTTATTGGAAAATCACAATGAACTCAAAGTAGAAATGGACGGAAGAGAGGAGGAATTTATTCAGATGATTCAATTTGGAAATAACATTCAATGTGCTGATCAACAAATTACTGATGCAGTGCAAACACTAGAAGATCTACACAAGAACTTATACAGCACTTGGGCGCAACATAAAAAGGATTTAACTCATGAATATGATCTGCAAGGATTCTTTGAACAAGCAGATCAAATTGACAATTGGTTAGCTTCAAAAGAAGCATTTTTGAATAACGATGATATCGGCGAAAATACACGTGCTGTAGAGTTGCTAATACGCAAGCATAATGACTTTGAAGCCATGTTATCACAGCAATTAACACGTGTCGATGAATTAACTGAACTAGCAAGAAAAATCGAAGATGAAGAGTACGATAATTCTAGCATTCGTTCCAGAATGAATGCTATAATAAATCGAAAAAATAATTTAGTACAAGCAACAAATGATAGGAAACAAAAATTAGAAGAGTCAAAAGCGTTGCATGTATTTATTCGCAATATTCATGATGTAGAGAGTTGGCTGGTTCAAAAAATACAAGTTGCTAGTGATGAAAATTACCGAGATGCCAGTAATTTACAAAGCAAAATGCAGAAACACACTGCATTTGAAGCTGAAATGATAGCAAATGCAAGCAGAGTCCAAGCTGTTATAAATGAGGGTACAAAGCTAACACATGCTAAACACTTTGCAAGTGATGAAATATCGAGACGTTTAGATGATCTCGAGTATGACTGGTCTCATTTGCAAGAAATTTCAGATCAGAAGAAAGACAGATTAAACGATGCCTATCAAGCTCTACTTTACAACAGATCCCTTGATGAATTTGAAGAATGGCTCAATGAAATACAAAATCAGCTACAGTCCACCGATTGCGGTAAGGACTTGGCGACAGTAAACAGTTTGTTAAAGAAACATAGCAGTCTTGAAAATGATGTTCAACAACATAGTGAAAATTGCGAGAATATAAATGAAAATGCGGAATTATTGGTAAAAAATAATCATTTCATGGCTGAAGAACTTCAGGGAAGAGCAAACGACTTAACAGCGCGATACCATAAATTAAAAGGTCCTATGCAGATTCGGAGAGACATGTTGGAAGCTTCTATGATGTTACAACAGTTTACTCGAGATTGTGATGATGAATTACATTGGTTGGCAGATAGAGAACCTTTAGCCGCTTCTAAGGACTTAGGTAAATAATAATTTTAAAAAATCAAAATCTTTATTAATTTTTTATATTGCAGGTAATAGTTTAACAACCGTGCAAAGTCTTCAAAAGAAAAATCAAGCTTTAGCAGCTGAACTGTTATCGCGAGAGCCGATTGTGGCTGCTTTAGTGTCAAGATCTACAAATCTGATAAGGAGTGGTCACAATGCTGCTGATATTATAAGGGAAAAAGTTGCTGACGTGAATCGGAAGTTAACTCACGTAAAAGACTTGGCCAGTATTAGAAGACTTCGATTGCAAGATGCCCTTGAAGCACAGTTGGTATGTATTAATGCAATTAATGTAATCAAAGACTAGAAAAAAATTATTTTTGTATTATTTATTCAGTATTATGCGGAAGCTGCTGAAGTTGAGACATGGATTGGTGATAAGCGACCGTTATTGGAATCTGGTGAAATTGGGCGTGACGAAGATTCTACTCAATCGTTGCAAAGAAAACTCGAAGCTATCACATGTGAAATAGAAGCATTTGAGACTACAGTTAATAAACTATCTTCTTTTGCTCAGAACATTATTGACCGTCAACATTTCGATAGCGAAAATATTGAGAAGAAACAGGTAATATAATTCAATTTGATTACTAAAAAAAGGGGGAGTGTAATTTCATTTATGTTTCATTATTTAGAATCAAGTGTCTCAGAAATTTAAAGTATTACTGAATCTGCTTTCCGAACGAAAATATCAATTACAAGAAGCTTTGGCTTATTTTGGGTTTGTACGCGAATGTGCCGAGGTTCAAGAATGGATGACTGACCAACAAGCAAAAGCTGCGTCGGAGGAATATGGCACCGATGTTGAACACGTCGAATTATTAACGCAAGCTTTTGAAACATTTCATACAAGTTTGACAAACAGTGAACCACGTGTTCAAGCATGTATTCAAAAAGGGCAATCTTTAATTGAATCCGAAAGTCGCCATATGGATAACGTTGAACAAAAGGTTGACGAGTTAAGAAATATGTGGGATGATCTTATGGAACTTGCAGCAGCGCGCAAGGATGCATTAGCTGGGGCTAAACAAGTCCATGTGTATGATAGAACTGCAGACGAAACGGTTGCTTGGATCATTGAGAAACAAAACATATTAGATATTGAGCAATACGGTTCTGATTTGGAGAGTATTCAAGCATTTATTCGTAAACATGCAGCGTTCGAAAGTGAATTGCTAGCCGTTAGTGAACAGGTTGAGCAAGTGGATAACGAGGCAAAGAGGTTGATTGAAATTTATCCCGACGCCGAAGAACATATTCAAGTTAAAAGGGAGGAAACTTTGGCAGCATGGAAGGACCTTCATGCAAAGAGTGATATGAGGAAGAAGAATTTAAAGCAATCTGAAAACTTGCAAACTTACTATGACCAACACCAGGAATTACTGTAAGTATCACGAAGAATTTTCTTTTCTAAATTGCTTCAAACTTTTTTTATCTTGTTCCAGTGCGTGGATAAATGAAATGCTAGCTAAAATTACCTCTCCGGATTTGCCGCAAGATGATACAAATGCGGAACTTTTAATTGAACGCCACAAAGAACATAAAGTAGAAATAGACGCCCGAGCAAATATATTCAAAAAATTCTTTGAAAACGGACATAAGTTTATCAAGAATGGTCATTACTTCTCACAAGAAATAGAAAATAAAATTAAAATATTGGAACAACGGCTAGATATCCTGAACAAAACTTGGACAAATAGAAATGCAATCTATGAACAAAATTTGGATATACAACTTTTCAAGCGAGAAGCTAATAATTTAGAAAATTGGTTAAATATTCGCGAAGGAACTCTTCGGGATAATAAACTTGGTGATACAATCATACAAGTTGAGGATTTAATTAAAAAACATGAAGATTTTGAAAACACAATACGGGCTCATAGCGATAAATTTGCAGCATTAAAGCGCATGACACTTTTAGAAGAAGCGTTTGCAATGCAAAAACAAGTAGAAGCGCAAGCTAAAATTGCCGACCGGGAACGTCAAGAACAAGAAAGATTTGAGCAACGTAAGAAGTTAGAGATGCAAAGAATAACGGAACTTCGTCGTCAAGAAGGGCATCGCGATAAAGCAATTAATGAAACGAATGGAAACAATCATGAAGACAATCCAGTTTCTACCCTGACAAAATCAAATTCTGTTGCACATATGTTTGGGGACCGAAGAAGAGGGTCCGATGCGAATATCAAACGAGCCGAAAGCATGAAAGTAACTGGACCTGCTAAACTACCCAAACGAACTCCATCTTTTACCACTAGAAGGAGAGGTTCATTCCGAGGAAAGTCGACTATCAATGAAAACGAATTGCCACCTGTAGAAATCGAAGGATTTGTCGACCGGAAGCAGGTTTTAATTGCGGGTGGAAAGAAAGCACCTAATAGAACTTGGAAAAATTTATATACCGTTTTATGTGGACAGTTACTTTGCTTCTTTAAGAATCGCGATGATTTCATGGCTTCAAAGGCTTTATATCCACCTTTAGGAATTCATAATGCTTTGTGCACTTTAGCCGAGGATTATAACAAACGCAAATATACTTTCAGATTAATTTTAGTCGATCAATCAGAATATTTATTTGCATGCCAGAATGAACAAGAAATATCTTCTTGGGTTTCAAAAATTGGATTTAGGGCAAAGTTACCTCCGAGCCAACAATTGCTTCATTATGAAGTACAAAAGGTAAAAATTAATAAATTTTATGATAACAAATTGAAAAAACTTAACAAATTTTAGCCACATGACTTTCACGATGTTGAGTTAAGTTCACAATCCAGCAGAACGTCTAGCCCGGACGTAATTGATAATCCGGTTGTACTAAGACATGATCCTCAATATGTTAATGGAAGCAATTCAAGCAATTCAAATATAACAAACAGACATTCTATTATAGGTAAGTGCATTTATGGACAATATAGTTCTTAGCTAGCTAATATCATTAACGTGTTGTTTATGTCATTAAACAATGGGTATAACCATTTGTGTATGTCTTACTTCATTTTGCTTCTAATTGTTATTTCACACATGATGTAAATTAGGGGAGAGTCCGCCACCTTTACCAGTGTCCCAGCCGCCGGCTTATACGGCCTCACGCCGACATAACTCGATGGACAGTACGGGAGATAATCACGGTCAGTTCCTAGGTTCAACTTATCATTTAATGTGTTTGGATGATGGTGTTATTGAACTAAATAACAAGCTTGAAATATATATTTATATATATTATGGGACTTCTGGTCGATTATTGTCAAATTATTTTAGGAATTGGAGCAGATGTTAAAAATGATTGGGATTCATCAAATCGATCATCTCCAACCTCGCAAGGCGAAAGAAAATCTTCCCGTATTATGGACTTATTCCGAAGACGAAGACAACCATCATCGCAAATGTAAACGAATCGGTAAACATAATTTATTTAGAATATTCTGATAAGTGTTAATTTCTTATAAAAATGAGGTATATATAAAATGTATATATTTATATTTTGAAAAGGTTGTTCAGGAGTACCAAAAATTAGCAAAAGTTCAAGCACTACATATTGCAGTAATGTATTTTTATGTTTTGTATATCATTATTTACGTTATAATTCGTAATTTAGTATTGCTACAACACAATATTATAGTACATATTTGTATTCATTGTTAAAAATCATTTACGAAAAAGTCAATAATCAATCAAATTTGATTGTAATTGAAAATATAGCAACTTTATAGGGTTTCTGTGTTTTTCTATAGTTTTAAAAATTCATATATAATAGCTGCTTTCCTTTTGACTGATATATCAGATAATATCACTTCGTGCACGTTCCTTTGCGCACGTCAACTGATTTTATCTGATATTTTGATGTAAAAGGAAAGCAACAAATAT
>JASKGN010024689.1:0-10771 GCA_030556245.1 Falagria sp. GC000072 | reverse complement strand
TCAACAAATCTACCTACCAAATTGCAGCTCGATCCGATCACGGAAAGCGGGTAAATTTGGCGTTTCAAGATTTGCCGCCACAGACAACACGGCACAGACAAAAGTGAAGTTAATATAGAGATATTAATAAAGTCTTTATATATATATATATGTGTATGAATAAATAAATAAATACGTGAACAGTGAAGATGAATATATTAGTCACTGAGTCGGCTGACTAGTTATAGGTTTAAATGTCTTTTTAATATTTGGCATGTTGATGTAATAATGCTGTAACCTGACTTTCTTATTATGTTATTGTAAGACATTTCGGATAGACCAAGGGCAAGAAGAGCTCGCTTGAAACGGGCGTGTTCTTCCGTTAGGACTATTTCCCCAAACGTGCCAACCACAAAGACGGCCAACTCGGTGGGGCATCGCTTTACTTTTTTGATTTCATCTACTAGATTGAAATTGCGATGAATTGTCTCAAAGTTGTTGTGATCAACTACATCCACCGAATTGACCGTGTAGCGGACACGTTTGAGTTTTTCCTGCATTTTGAGGTTTTGTAAATGAGGTACGGAAAAATCGAACACTGCGCAGCTCCTCTTGCCGTTGGCGGCAGTCATAGTGACGATTGCATCCGGCTTGTTGTGGTGCAGGTTCTTATAGAGTTTGGAGGCTAGCTCATTGTGCCTCCTTATGCGTAGTCCATGTGTCGCAGGGCAGACCTGTAGAATGTGACATATGGACTCGTTCGATTGGCAACCACTCCGGCATCTCTGCTCCGGTGGATTAGAGGGTAAATTGGAAGTGGGCAGGTTGGCGCAACGCAAATGGATGGCGCGGACGTAATCTCGTCCTGACCATCCATTGGCGCGGACGTAATCTCGTCCTGACCATCCATTGGGCTGACGAACAATCCAATCCCGGCTGGCTGCGTCTTCGTTGGTCTGCTCCAATCCTTTGGAACTGGGAGAGGTCCGGATTAATTCACGAAAGGGAATTTCATTGGGAATCGGTCCATTGAGGTGTTCTAGCCGGACAAACATATTACCGGCATATTCGGAGTCGCAAAACTTCGAAATGTTGGGATCTTCGGACATGCCAATTTGTAGGAGTCGCCGGGTCAACATAGTAGGTATCGCACGTCTTAAGTTCATGACACCTAGGCCGCCATCCCGTATTTTAGCATACAGGTTGTGGTCCCCGGTGTGCTTGCAGATGTAGAGCTCTCTTCACGAAGAGTTTTATAAGCCGGTCGGCGTCTCTCAGCTTGCCAGCAGTTATAAAGGGAATCTGCAAGCTGAGGCCAGCATAAGAGGTACGTACTTTTTCTCATTGGAGAGAACAGGTCGTCTGCGAATGCTATGACGGAAGCCCTGGTGCCTCCTTGAATTGAACCCCCGTGGAACTCATGGTCGATGGTCGAGTTCGTCCATTACTATGTTGAATAAGGTTGAACTCAGGGGGTCTCCTTGCTTATCCCCGCGAAGGATCTTAATTGGCTCAGATGTTTGCTTGCCAATGGAGAGACGAGTTGGCCAGGGAGGTAAGGATGTACCTGGAAAGGCTCGGGTCAACTGAAAAACGGGCTAAAGCGTGGGCGATAACCTCTAGCGACCCCTGGTCGAATACCTTGGTTAAGTCGGTACCAACAACGTTAAACGTTTTTCCCTGAAGGCGGCGGGTTTTTAAGTAGGATTCAAGGAGTATGGCGTTAATAAAGGTTCCGTCCGTGGGTTGAAAGCCTCTTTGGTTGTGATTTAAAGTAATCGTGGCATATAGGTGAGCGCCGATCACTCGGTGCAACAAACGCTGCACTGTGATTGGTCGCCAGTTGTTAGCGTCCATCCGATTCTCGTTCTTTGGGATCAGGGTTGTTCGCATTGTCTATGTAGTCGGAACGGTAGCCGAGAATATTATGAGGTTAAAGAAAAGGGCTGTTTCCTCGGGTTTCTTGTTTTTCACCTGGTCGACGGTTCTTAGGTCTGGACCAGGGTCAGATTTGCTCCATCCTTTTTGAGCAGCGGTTATTTGAGTAGATGTTATTGGCGTGAAGGGAGCGAAGGTGGTCGGTCTCGTTGGGCGAGGGAGTTGGGATGGGGTGGAAGATTCCCATATTTTTTCAAAGATTGGATGTATGTCCTCAATCTTCGGGACGTCAGTGTCGTCGGCGTGGATAGATTGTCCGTCTTGGATCTTGTCGGCAAGCGCAGACTTCTTCTTTGAAGAAGCGCGGCTTCCAGTGCCAGAACTCGCGGTGTAGTTGGAGGGTCGCTTGGGTCGAACAACCCTGGCGGTTTTATCGCCGACCCACTCTTCAGCGAAGTAGCTATTGAGCAAGACCTGGAATGCGTCGTCATGCCTCAAAGCGGCCTGAATTGCATTCTTGAGAGAAGCTGGCGTCTGTGCTTCTTTTAATCCTTGAGATAGGATGGTTGTGAATGATGCTCGATGCACGTTAGCTTCGGAATGTTCTTCTGAATCGCTGGCCCAGTGCCTTAGTAAGGCGCTGGACTGGGGATGCGAGCTTTAAACGGGGAGCTTGAGTGGAGATTTGGGGGAGCGTAAACTTGGAGCCGGTCGAAGAGGAGGTAAAGGAGTATTCTTTTGGAATCGCTTACGTTTACTTGGTGTAGACACAAGGGATGTCGTTGCAACACATGGTTGGATCGGTGGAGCCGTGGTCGCATGGCGGGGAGTTTTAGTTTGACGTCTTAACGGGTCGTCGGGGGCTAGTGGGGATGAAATTCGACGACGTTTACATGTCGCAGGGTCTAGATGGTGGGAAGATCTCGCCTCAGGTACTGGAGTCGGTGGAGATGGTATTAGGTTCTCCTTGCGAGTCTGCTTCGGGCTACAGAAGCCTTTTGTGCAATTATTGTTGGAGCTGAGAGAGGGGATGCTAGTTGATGGGAGAGTCGCAGAGGATAGACGTGAGGGAGTACTTGATGAAGAGACCGCGACCGCAATTGGGGATAACAACGCGGGGGTGGTTGGGAGGGAGTTATATGTAACTCTTATAGGGATAGGATGATTAACATAGGAATTCTAGCACTGTGTCACAAATGTAATTACGACACAGGGTGAGTAATCCGATGTCACAAATGTAAATCTATGTCGAAGCGGTTACTCAACCCTGATGTTGGACGTGATGTCACGTTTATGTTTACAAACAACAAAAACGACTTAATTACACGAGGACGATAACGAAGGATGGTAAGTCGTTAATGACATTAAACACTGAATGTATGTAATGAGATTTTAGTCTCCACCACTTTTCACTAAGTTCTGACTTATTTTAACCACTTTAATTGTGATTTATTTAAGAGCGCTAGAAAACTTGTGTGCACGCGTCCGCGTCAGAGTCATAGTTACTCCCGTCCTTTTACCCGCGCTTGCTTGAATTTCTTCACGTTGACATTCAGAGCACTGGATAGAAATCACATTGCGTCAACACCCGTTGGAGCCATCGCAATGCTTTGTTTTAATTTGACAGTCGGATTCCCCCGGTCCGTGCCTGATGCGTAGCACTTATGTTGTTATGATGAATGGTTTATGCGACATACACCTGACGCGAGTCTAAGAAATAGCTTCTTATTCTTATATCGCGATGGTGTATAGAAATAAATGAACAATTTGTAGGCACTAGTAACAATTAATATAGAGTTTATATATAAGCAATTAAAGAATGCAGAAGGACAGAATAATACAATTTGATTTATATATAGTTTGAAATATGTAAGAGTTGAAATATGTTTGAAAGCTTTGGTTGTTGGTTGAAGACTGATGTATCTAGGATCAGGGAAGCTTAGGACATTTTGCAATAGAGAAGGGAGGATTGCTTAAGTAACAGGAATGGTGAGCAATGATTGGGTGGACAGAAGGAAGAGGGTGGACGCTAGTAAGAAATCTTGGACGCTAGAAGGAAAGCTTTAACCGTTATGTTATTCTAAGAAAGTAGAAAGTTGCGCAGGATGTCGTAAATCATGAATCAATAGAGTCGTATACCATCCTGGGTGATATACAAAAATGTACGTGACTGAACTATATAGACTGAACAATGAATCGGGTCGGAAGTGACAATATATGCTTCGACCCTTACTAAAATTGAAATTATAACTTATCCATAACTAATAGGCAACAATATAAAAAAATGAATACGAAGAAATGCAAGTAATAATAAAAATCTAAAGATATGCATATATATGAATTAAATGCACTACTTATAATAAAGCATAGAAGATGCAACAGTGGATATAGTTTTGGTCTGAATGAACATAAATTTATACTTAAAACGACAATTAAAAACTAGTTTTAACCTACGTTGGTGGCACACCAACAGTGCCAGTTCTGAGCTGTCCGTTAAATGGCGGCCGAAGAGATCACTGCATTTAACGCGTTGCCGCGATGACATAGGCCTCACAGCAAGGTAGCATAGAAGATGCAACAGTGGATATAGTTTTGGTCTGAATGAACATAAATTTATACTTAAAACGACAGTTAAAAACTAGTCTTAACCTACGTTGGTGGCACACCATCACACTGCCCCCCTTGAAAGGTGCAGCCTTTCAAAGATTATTAGATTTTAGGGTTCTAGCAAAATACTGAGCCGATTGATTGACCGCTTCACTTCACCTTTTGACGTTTTTATCAGCACTGCGCGCACTATTTTATTACGTCCTTCGTAGCATTTCAGGACACGTCTTAGTGCCCATTGAAGAGGTGGCAAGTTGGGTTCCCGCAGTAGAACCAAAGTTCCTGGGATAATATTAGGTTTGACGCCGTGCCATTTTGGTCGATGCTGCAGTAAGTGCAAGTACTCTATTGACCATCGTTTCCAGAAGTGCTGTGCTAATTGTTGCACGAGTTGCCATCTGGATAAACGATTGAAATGTGAGTACATTTGGATGGGACAGGGCTGTTAATTGTTTCCCGATAAGGAAGTGGCTGGGCGTTAGGGGTGTCAAATCATTGGGATTTGAAGATAGTTCACAAATCGGACGGGAATTCATACATGCTTCGATCTGGGTGAGAAGCGTTTACAATTCATCGTAATTTAAGGTTTGATCGCCTATCACGCGCCTTAATTGTAGTTTTGCAGACTTTACGTCTGCTTCCCACAGCCCGCCCCAATGAGGTGAATTTGGTGGAATAAATTGCCATGATATATTTTGATGGGCAAGTGTATGAATGACAGACTTGAAACTATTATTTACAAATAATGAATGCAATTCGTTCAATTCATTATAAGCTCCATTTGTTCCATTGTCGGAATACATTTTACTGACCATACCCCGAGTTGAACAATCCGCCACTAGTTCAATGTGTACCGCCTTTGTCGAGAAGTACACAAATAACGCAATGTACGTCTTAATGCATCTTTTACCTCTTCCGTGTCCTTCTTTAACGAGAATTGGACCTGCGTAGTCGACCCCCATGTGCGTAAAGGCCCGTGAAGCTTTTGTTCTTGCCTCAGGCAAATCACCCATTATTTGTTGTAAAGGCAATGCGTTAGTTTGTCGGCATTTTACACGTTTATGTATTACTGATTTTACGGTTGATTTGCCCGCAATTGGCCAAAATGATTCGCGCAGGGATGCGCAACGAATAATTAAAATTGTTACCGGATGACTATGTGGTAGAATGATTGGATGACGTTTATCATAAGAAAGTGTGATATTTAATGATAATCGACCGCCAACCCTAATTAAGCCGTGACCATCAATGAACGGGTGTAGTTCTCGTAACTTGCTTCCCTTAGGTAGTGATGATGGAATAGATTTTAACGAGTCTATTTCCGATGAAAAAACTTCCCTTCCAAGCTTAACGAGAGCTCCTTGGTTGTTAGCTGGTTTTTGCCTTTTTTCATAACTCGCTTGCAGTAGGCAATGACAGCGACTAGTTTATTGAACGAAGAGAATTTAGAATAAACAAACCATGGTTGCGCGGTGATAGTCGCTGCATGGGAGGCTGCCGTTTGTTTCGGCCAATGAATCTTGTCTTGGCTAAGCCAATTGGGATCGTGCCACCATAACGGTGATGAAATTAACTCGTTACTGACGGCCGATATAATGGACAAAATGGGTTGGTTGAATGGTGATCCCTGGCGTATTACGCTGTTTTAAATGCGATTTGCCTTTGATGGGCAAGGTACTTGGTCGGATTACTTGAGTGCGACTTAACGATATAGTCTCGAGCGTGCGGCACCGTTTTTGCAGAAACCTTTCAAATAAGTCGTAAGAAGGACGAGTGGTGTCTGCACTTTCGTGTTCCCACTCACGCTGCGTATTCGTATCAAGTTTGGCAAATATAAGGTGAATTATAATTGTGTCCCATTGATGGGTGTTCTCTCCTAATATTCGAAGCGGGTTCCGGTTGGTGTTGACTTAGTCAATGAGAGTGCGCAATGTAATAGCAGGTTCATTGGTTAAACCTCTAACCGTTATGTTATTCTAAGAAATAGAAAGTTGCCCAGGATGTTGTAAATCATGAATCAATAGAGTCGTAAACCATCCTGGGTGATGTGCGTGACTGAACTAAATAGACTGAACAATGAATCGGATCGGAAGTGACAATATATGCTTCGACCCTTACTAAAATTGAAATTATAACTTATCCATAACTAATAGGCAACAATATAAAAAAATGAATACGAAGAAATGCAAAGTAATAATAAAAATCTAAAGATATACATATATATGAATTAAATGCACGACTTATAATAAAGCATAGAAGATGCAACAGTGGATATAGTTTTGGTCTGAATGAACATAAATTTATACTTAAAACGACAATTAAAAACTAGTTTTCACCTACGTTGGTGGCACACCAACAGTGCCAGTTCTGAGCTGTCCGTTAAATGGCGGCCGAAGAGATCACTGCATTTAACGCGTTGCCGCGATGACATAGGCCTCACAGCAAGGTAGTTCCGCGGGAGGCCAAGGCACGGGACCAAGTTCGGATCCACCACCCAAAGGCAGCTTCACCACGCCCAGGCCCTGCACGTCAGCCGGAACCCGCTTCCCTACCAAGCCCGACACCCCTTGATCTTCAGAGCCAATCCTTATCCCGAAGATACGGATCCAATTTCCAATTCTTATCCCGAAGTTACGGATCCAATTTGCCGACTTCCCTTACCTACATTATTTTATCGACTAGAAACTATTCACCTTGGAGACCTGCTGCGGATATGGGTACGAGCCGACAGGACACCTGCACGTCTCTTCTATGTTCGAGATTTCCGCGCCTCTTCTTAGCGTGATGTCTACCCTGCTTCTGCCATTTACCGTATCGAACGTGGGCGAAGAGTCTGGATTATTAATTATTTCGAGATTGGCAGCCCCCACGAGCTCGGCGATCTTGTCTCCTCTCTCGTCTGTGATGCTACCGCCCCACAATTCGTATTTTCCATTGAAGTCACCACCCATTACGATTTGGTCGTTCGTTCCCTTGGCTATTGCTGCAACAAGATCTAGGTACGGAATTAAGTCCTCCTTCGGAGGAATGTAAACGTTTATGAAAATAATACTTTTTGCCTTGATGACGACCGCATTTTTATACTTATATTGCGATAAGCAAATGGGATTTAGTTCCTTTTTCACAGCGATTGCTGCTTTACTATAAAAACAATTGTTCTTCCTTGCTGGCCGTATGAATTGCTAGTTCTGTGGCAATGCGGCTGCGCCCGACATTTACCTGTTTGCCTTTGATGGCCATAAATAAGCTGAGACTGCTTGGCTATTTCTTCCGCAACCTTTCTCAGATAGAGTGGACATTGCGGATTGTCTGCTTTATGCTTTGTGTTTAGTACACGCTTCGGACAATTTATGCACTTTTAATGGAATTTATTTTCGTCTGCCTGCCTGGGCGCCTACCTGGTTTGATGTGTATTACTTGGTATGTGTCGGCCAGCTCTTTGTTTTCGTCGCTAATGCATTTGACTGCCTGCCACATCAAACACTTCGACGGTTGTTGCGTTGATTGTCGCCAGTTCTAAGGTCGAACTTGATTTTGCAACTAACCTGATCTTTCCGCTTGTTCTGCATTGTTTGCTTTAAGAACATGGTATCTGGTTCCGTGTCCGCGGTTTCTTAGGCGGTATTAACAGCGCTAGCCGTTTCAGGATTAACGCTACTTCGCCGCTTTGTTTTTTTACTTCTGGAGGCGTCTCGATTTTGCATTCCATCTTCTTTCTCTGCGGAGTCATTGTTGGCTAGCTCTTGGTTTATTATACCGCTTGTTATTGCACTCAACTTATTTCTCTTCTCGTTTTCGACATCCATTAAATAACTTGCGATGAACCTAGTTACTTCCATCATACTATTTTAAATTTCGTTACTTGCGGTTTCGACGCTTTCCTGGAGAGAACGCGTAAATCTTAGTTTACGATTTTCCTCATATGTATGTGTCGCGCTGTTTATTGTTTCCAATGCCGCTTTGATTACGCGTACGTGTTGTGTTATTACGTCTCGTAGTTTTTTTTCCAGGATTAGCACTTCTTTACCGCGAGCAAATTATTTTGCTATAACCTTCTCACTTGTTTTATCGACTCGCACTTCATTTGTTTTATCAACTTGAACTTCACTTTCAGATTCTCCATCTGCATCACTTCCACTAAAAGTTCCTGTAACTTGGCTTGTTGTGTTACTTCTCGTAACGCGTTTTCCGGCCATGATGGCTTCGCTTGTCGGTCGGTCGCTCAGTGTTGGTAAAGAGTCGACACGTATGATTGCTTCGGCTGCTCGAAGCAAACTTCTCACCCGCCGCTTTCCTAGCCGAAAGGCCTTTAAGCACAACGCTTACCTCCCCTACCATCCATCGAAACCACGACCGCGGGGACGGGCCCAGAAGTCATAGCTGCATTTATTATCTTTCAAAATTTACAAAATTCCAAAAACCAATTAGTGACTCTAAATAACCAAAATCATAATCTTAACCTAATTACATATACATTTCCTTATTTTATAATTTACAAAATTCTAAAACCAATTAGTGACTCTATATAATTCAAATCTTAACCTAATTACACAATTATTGCCTCCGCATACATCCCCTTATTTCAAAGTTTACCATATACCAAAAACAAATGTACCACCATATAAACAAAATCAAATCATGCTGATGCCTCTATATAAATCAAAATTAAAATATTAACCTAATTACATAATTATTGCTTCCTCGTTATTCCAAAATTTACAGACTATAAGTTAAATTTGGATGTTACTTCTGGTTTTCTTTGTTCTACATTCTTCATTTTCGTGTTAAATGTAACATTAATCGTTGTCTCCATTCTCCGGATCATCGTCTGAGATGCATAGTGCTGCCATTTTATTAAAGTCTTCTATTTCATTTATCTCTCTTCTCTTTGTTACAGAGAATGGGTATGGTCTGCCTAGTGCATTCTGTCTCGATTCAATGGCCATTTATTCAAATTCCAGATTTAAAAAAATCTATAAATATTTAAAAATTTATGAAATTAACTTAAAATAGAATAAATCCAAACCGTGGACCAGGCACGAGTCCACATTCTCGTCCGTTAAATTTTGCGAGCGCCTAAACATTTCGGACTTTAAAAATGAAGAAACGACCATCTGGTTGAGTTGACTACAATGCGCATCCCTAAAGGGCAGGTAGTGCTTAGCGAGAGTGGATGAACTCGTCAAAAAACCGCTCTCACAATCAAGCCTTTTCGGAGCGAGTAAAAGTCGTTCGAATAGGAGCAAGGAAGCCGTCCACACTCCCGTCACTCGTCTAGGTTCATGAAATTGGGCGAGAGTGTGGAGCTGGTGTCACAAGCGAGCCTCTGCGGAGCGAGTAAAAGTCGATCGAATAGAAGCAAGGAGGCCGTCCACACTCCCGTCACTCACTTAGTTTCATGAAATTGAAAGAAAGTGTGGAGCGGGTGAGAAATTTAGTCATTTCTGCCTCGGCTCTTTGTTGTGGCGGATAAAAATATTGATAGCCGTCAGCGTAAGAGCCTTTGATCCATAAACAAAGCGATGATGCTTCGCCCATCAGCATCTTTTTTTCGTTAAATAAAACGATCACATATTTGGCGTCACTTAAGAAATTTTCCATATTACACTTACACTTTCAACTTTCAAATTCCAAGAAAATAACCGCACAACAACCTGCTAACAGCGTTACTGAGCTAGTGAGATTGGAAATGAATTTTTACTTTAGGGGTACTTAAGCACAAAAAGAAGGAGAAGAAGAAATAGTCAATATCGAAATGTCCCCACTGAGTCTAATGGAGTAAAATTTAACATAGGAAGTTTACTGCTCATGAACATCTTATAAACGGTCATAAATTTGGAAAGAGGGTACAGGACGCAAATTTTTTTGCAGATGTTTACAAAAATCAAGCATACTTCATGATTTCGTACAAGCTGAACGAATCACGCCCCTATTTCATATAGCAGAATAAACCTCCCTCAAATTGAGTCAAAATTGTATTATATTGAATGAACTTCCCACAATTTTGGACTGTTTGCATCCATTTTTATTTTTGAAATTTATTTATAATATACAGGGTAGTCAGAAACTAACGGAAACGATTGTCATAGCTTTATTCCGCGAGTTTTTCTGAGGAGAAATCCAAAAACAAAATTGTCCTAGGACCTCCAGTTTCGTCGCAAAAGTACTTCAAAGTTCTACTTTTTTAATTAGAAATACGTTGTTTTGGTAAAAACTTTCTTTACATATTACTTCTATGTTCTTTCGAGATCACATTTCCAAAATTTCATTCTGTTTTGTCATTGGGAAATGCCTTTTTCATTGTTCG
>JASKGN010024687.1:0-31063 GCA_030556245.1 Falagria sp. GC000072 | reverse complement strand
AATAAAGAAATGATATCAATTTCGGTACCTTTCGGGAGGTATCGTTCAAAATATAACGGCCGGTAATAGATTTTACGGCTCATTTTACTGTCATTATTTTTACAAACGTAAAATCAACGATTATATATAATGAACGTTCATGAATAGAAAAATGTCAAATTTAACAGATGATAATCAAAATCGGGCATTATACAGCCGTAACCGACTGTCATGAATTCCAGCATGAATATAATAAAATATTTTTTTTACATATTAACAGTTTACAAATTATTTTCTTGACTTGGTAAATTTTTGCTACAACCCGATACTTTTCACCCACTCTTTGAGATACGCGGTGTTGCACAATTACATAGGTCATGGATAAATTAATAATATTTATCATCACAAAATGTAAAAGTTATCATAAAATGAATAATATGCTAATACCAATTAATCATAACAATTCTCGCCGAATTTACTTTAAATTAAATGTAGTGCTAAAACACATAATATTATGTTTTTGGAAAAACATCTCTGGCAGATTCGTGTTTATAAATAAACAAGAACATTTTAACCTTTACATTTTCAATTAGTACACACATGTACGAATAAATTTACATTTTAAACACGCAAAATGTAAATAGACTGATGATGTTCCTGGTCATCATTGAAGCCGATAGTTTATCGGTTTATTCAAAATCGATTTGATTAGTTTCCGCTTTCAACACTCGCTGTTGCTTGGTTAATGTCGGTTAATTTAAGGTTTTATTTATTTAATGATCTTGTTAATCGCATCAATCAAACTTGTCCAGGAGTTAAACATGGGATCTTCTTTCAATGACGTAATTTCACTTCTCTGCAATTGAAGTTATAATTACTTTTCTGTATGAATCAGTGATAATGACTTACACATGACCTCTACAATATTCTGACAATTTGCATTGCAGTGTTGCTACGTCTCTTGTTATGATTTCTTGAGTGAATAAAAATATAAAATTTTATTTAATTTAGGCATTTTTGGGTAAAAATACTGAAAAAATGTCAATAGAATAAAATTTGATAATGAAAGACAAAACACGACGAAGTTCAGAGAATGTCGCTATTGTGGATTTGAATTTGGGATTTCAAAATTATATGAGTATTTGGTTGCATATAGTTGATAAAATAATTATGGCAACCTTGCAGTTAATTTAGACAAATATTTGTGAACATTTCTTTTAGAATTAAAACTACTACCAAGAAATATATTTATATTAAAATGTGTGATTTATATGATATTGTAATAAATATATTAACAAAAATCAATTTTAATAATTATGCATTTCAATACTTTTTGAAAAGTCGTGCACACATGTGTATTTTAGAGGTCATATATAATCCAATTGTAATTTTATTATATTTATTTTTATATTCTAATTTATATTCTAATTTATTTCATACAAAGTGAACAAAGCTAAAGAGTAGAACTCATTGTGATTGACAACTAGACTACACTTCCTTAAAATGCATTCCAACTCGAAAATAAATTAAGGAAATGGAATTGTTTCATTTGCAATGCTAAAGTAATTGAAATTGCAAATGCTTTAACATTATACGCTGTAAAGAGAATTCTCACTTACGTTGAGTAATTATGTATGTATTACTGCAGATTTTAGTATCTGACTAGATTATAAGCTAAAACTCTTGAAATTGAGAGATAAGAAAATGTAGTTGGGAACTTTTACTTCTCATGTTAAAGCTTTTAATTTACAGTTTTAGTACGAAGAATGAAAGAAGGCAGGGAAGGAAGGAAGAAGGAGTCTTTATAAACTAATGGCGTTCTCAATGAAACTCGTAAATCAGGATGGTGGTTAACCTCACGTAACCATTTTCAACAAAAACTTTTGTTTCTTTCTGTTTGTATTATTTTCTTTTTGTTAAACTTTATTAGCTTGATAAGAGTTGTTTTTACTTAAGAGTATTACTGGTGCTGCATTAATTTGAAAGAGACATTTCTGGACATATTCAATCAAATTAAGGTTGAGGTTTTGCAATTATGATAAAGATTATTAAAAATGAAAAAAATAATTAATAACTGTATAAGTTTTACATCTTAATTATGCTTAAGAAATATGTAAAGACTTCTCATGTATAATTAAAATCCTATTAGTAGTCTAGTCCTTAATAAAATATTCATACCAGTATATCGTATATGACTATTTTAAGTAACACAGCGTTTTAACTTATTAATTACATTTGAAAAGAAGTCCAAAACAACTTTACAAACTGACGTCCGTCATGCAATCAATCTTCATTTGTAAATTATAAGTCCTAGTAATTTACAGTCTACATGATCCTTCCACGTCCTTGATGCACACGGCACAGACGTCAGGAATGCACCATATACGTTTCGTACATGGTACTACGAGCACATTATTAGTAGTAAATATATTAGTAGCATTTACGAGTTTAGGTATTTCTCTTTGAACGTATATTCTGTTTTCAATGGAATACTCGCATTTTCATTGCATCTAGACTGCAGAACTATGACATGCAATACTCCCTCGCCTGAAATTTGATGCACCGCGGTATTGTTACGTCACAGTGCGACGGCTGAAATTGAATTTGTGCAGTTTACTATTTGCAGTGTAGTTACGTTAGGTCAGGATAAAGTTGATTGCATCGATTTCTATTTCTGCTGGAGTCTAGACGTACATTCATATCTCAGGACATTAGACAACACATCAATCTATTGTTAATATTTTCTTATTTTTTACCTCGACATGTAGGCGTTTTGTATGACGTTTTGATGAATGGTATATAATATTTGATAATAATAGCATTCCTAATAGTCTTTATATTTCAAGAGTTTGTTTTGTAAAACATAAATATTTAAGTATTTTATTTTTAGGTTTTTCAATAAAGAACAAACAGTATTTATATGTAATTAATCATTATTAGTTTTTTTTTTTCAATTTTATGTAGTAATAAAATAAGTAATACAGGGGTAATACCTTTATCGATTATTATTTTAATGAATGAGTATGTATATGCTTGATTGCATAAATTTTATAAATAGTACAAACTATTGAAATAGTTTAAAATAAACAATAATTAATCATTTATGGTAACTTTGTTCAATGTATTTATGGATGGTAAGCTATTTCATTCATCTGTTACTCAATTGCTATAGTAATATTATAACAGAAAAGATCTTCTAAAAATAATAAATTTTAAATAAATTTCAAATTAGTTATTGATGGAAAATCAAGAAATTGCAAGGCACCAATGAAGGAACTAAAACCTTAAAACAAAATCCTTTTTGAAATAGAAAACTGCATATTTACATTGTAGAAACTGAAGTTTTACTCTAGGAATCTTCTGAATAGGTTACAAACCAAGGAGGATGTTAGTTATAGAATCTTAACCATAGAGGGCAAAGTAAACATGTTTTTAGAAAAGATTCCAAACGAAATTGATCTCCTCTAAAAAGTTTTTATTTTTTATCGCATTTTCTTTCAACTTTTGAACTTCCGAACTTATTAATTAATTTTCAATAATACTTTATAATTACTTGGGTGCAACTTTTATGTTAATTAACCATTTCGTTTCTACTTGGAATTTTTTAATTGTTGAGTACATTTTTAATAATAAAAATAATTCTTAATTATTTAAATTGTTTTATAATTAATTTTAGTCTTCCAAAAACTCACGTCCCAAACCACAAGCTTTAAAATTCCAAAAGCTTTGCAAATTATTCAACACAAAATCCTGGTTTTGCCATTCATCATCATTCTTAACATGTTCTAGATACAAATGCTAATTAACTTTGCTGGGATTTATATTATTTATGTAAAGTTACTTTATTAAGTTGAAAAGGATTTTTTTAATGGAATGTATGTAAATGTGAAACTAATCATAGAACATTCATAGCCACGAATAAAAAATGTGAAAAAAATCATTATTTCGGAAAAGAGACAAAATATTCGTTTCTGCTAAATTAATAATATTTTCAATTAGTCAATCTCAAGTCAACTAATTTATTATTTTGTTATTTCAATTGTTTCATATTATTATAATATTTCAATTTGTAATTTATAGAATTGTCCTGTATTTAGGACTTATCCTGTTGGACAAATAAATATTATTATTATTAGAAGGGGATTTGCTTTGCAAAATAAACAATATATTAATATAAAACATAAATAGTTTAGAAATCAATTTCTAATGGCAAATTGATGCATTTTCAATTTTGTGGTTTTTAATAAATTTATCACAGAATTTATCACGGTTAGTATTCCTGTAATTATTCTCGAAAATAACGCTTTCCAAGATTGTGTCACTATATACCAACAAGTACTTACTTTACTAATTTATTTTTGGTCATTTACTACATAGAAAAATTAAAATTTTGAAAAGTTTTCCTTTGAAACCGTAAAATATAATTAAATAATATTCAAGATACGGAAAGTGATATTTTGAAAGATTTCTTTATAACCAAAAAAATCAAAGAAAAACTAACTAAAATATGATTTAATTCTGAAATCAAATTAAATTAAATGAAACCTAATTTTATATATCCACATTTAATTAATAATTGAAACATTCACTTCATTTAAAAAGCAAATTAAATAAATTGCCAAACCCGCATAGATAAATCACAAGGATTTATTTCATTTCGGATGGAAGTTGATGTTTGTGTTGAATCTTACTGCAGCCCAGCCGTAAAACAAGCCAAGGATTAATCAAACAAAAAATACTCACCCTAGAGCAGGGCTGGCTAACTGTTATTAGATTAGGATTGAGTTTTTTTTATCGGATGACCTATCGTGATTTACTTTTTTTGAAAAGAGTCCTTTGCAATCGACATTCATACATAACCTAATGTACTTACAGTAAAAAGCAAAAGTAGCTTACCCCAATCTACCCAAAAACCTTCTGCGACTTGTTGGCCATCTCTGCCCTAAAGAAACTGATAATAATTGATGAGGTAATCAACACTTTGCTGATTTAATCTTATAAAATATATTTATCCTAAAATATGTATAAATATCAGAAGTTGTAAATAAAATAAATCTTTTTTATTTATTTATTTATTTTCAAAAATTTTATTAGTCAATTTGTGTAATAGGAGAGATGTTACCTTTAAAATGTAACAGAATATAAATTAAAGTCAACATGAACTTGAACTAGACCCACGTGCAAAATTCGCAAACTTGAGCCTTAGGGCCAATTTAGGTCACAAGGATCATTAAATGCCTCTGCTTTTGGTATGTAAAGTCCCTGCTTTCCCGGCTTTACACGTTACACCCTTTGACCTACTGTGATACTTTCTTTTTATTATTCAAAGTTCATTTAATATTCTTTAATATTTACTCAAACTTTCAATCTCAATATGTCAAGATTCCTTTTTTGAATCAAAGGAAACCTTCTATCAGGGTTGTATCTCTTTGAGTTGTCTCTCTCTCTTTTTCATTAAATAATTAAAGTTGTAATTAACATTGGTGAAATTGAAGTAAAAGGGTTTCAGACTAGACACCATCCAACCCAAAAACAGAGAACAGAGGACAATCTTAAATGAATTAACTTTGATTTGCTTTTGTTTCAATGTTGTTAATCTTAGATTTACATCATTGTCTCTTCAAATTTCAATAACCTAACCTAACTTATATCTAACATAACCTAAATTAAAGTATTATAATTATAACCTCATTTCATTTAAAAATTCCAAGAAATATTTAAATAAGAAAAACTAACAAGAATTTGGCGACAAACTAAATTATTCTAAACATTTAAATGTAAAGACGCGGAAATGACAGTTGCAAGGATAAAATATCCGCAACGCGTAGGAAAATACAAGAAGGACGAAGAAAGCTGGTCCGCAGAATACGTTGGCGGCGGCTGCACCACCGCGCCAACCAGGCAGGGGCAAACACGCAGGCACAGGATCAGCAGCACGAGGCGGCTGAAACCCCCGAACTTGGTACACAGTTCGATCGATGTGCGGGTGCACGGACGCAACGCGAACGCGGGAGCCAGCCGGTAGTCGAAACCCTTTTTGGGAAATGCCAACAACGGCGTCGGGCCCACTGTCTTTTGCACTTTTTCCTAATCTAAATCAGACGGAATAATGTCACGAAACCTGTCTTTGATTTATCTTCTTGTTAAAATTTAAAAATTATATGGAATAAATAAATAAATAAATAAAAATACTTGAAACAGTTTGGGGGAAAGTAATTGAAATTTGGTTAAAGTTTTTTAACTATTTGTTTAATTTTAATGGGAAAAAATTCATAAAATAATATTTAAAAAAAGTAGTAGGAGTAAGGGAAGGTTATTTTGTTAAAAGGATAAAACTGTGTGTGGTGTTATGTGCGTGCCCTTAACCTGATTCTTTTAGCAACTGCATAGGCAGGACCTACAAAGAGTGGGAAGTGTTGTCTTCCAGAAGATTCGATTGCGGAATAATAAATAAATAATAATTAGATTAATGGATAAGTTAGTAATTTAATTAATTAAATTACTAGTGTTGGTTGTTAAAGTGTTATTGGAGTTACAAGTTGTTTGATAATAAAAAAAATTTGGTAGCAAGTATAAATAATTAATAAATCTATTAATTAATTAATCCATTAATTAATTATTTGAATAAATCTTCAAGTAAATAATTATACCAATATATTAATATAAATTGAAATTGTGATTGAGTGCTCTTTAAATATTCAATAATAGTTAGAGGATTAAAATATTTATGATAAAACACGAGATTATTCATAACATATTACCAAAGTTATTAAATTATAAATAAATAATTACTTTATTAACTAACTAATAACTTGTTATATATTCAAAAAAATAATTATATTGGATTAGAAGATATATACTTCAATTTCAATATTATAATATTTAACACATAATTATTAATAATAAATAAATAAAAGCGAATAATACAAATAGTGAGATTTCATAATAAAAAGTTGTTAAACTACGTGCAATAAATAGTGAGTCATTGTTAAAACTATAAATTTTAATATCTCTTTTAATTAACTAAAATAAATTGTTAAAAAGTTATACATACTAAATTTTAATTAACTTGTTGAAAAGAAACGAGAAATTGGATAAAAAATCAAGGTAAATCTATTAATAATTGCAAATTATCTTCATTATCCTTTGTTATATAATATAAAATTATGGTCTGAATAATACGTAGAAATTACAAAAATCAAAAATGCAAATTATTAATTAATTTTATGTAACTACGAAAGTCAAAGGTACATAAACAATAACGCAATTTTTTCTATGCAAAAATACTTATTAAGTTTTCAATTCATAAGAAAAACATAAAAGTACATAAAAGTCCAATTAATTTTTCTTTTATTTACCTGTTTCGAAACGTTTTATTTACCCTTTGTTGAAAACACTTCTGCAGAGAGAAAAATAAATTAAACCAAAAAATAAAAATCAAGCAAAATGTAAATGCTCACAACAGAAATTGGAATAAAAAATAGAATATCAAATTGAGTATTGTAACCTGCGATCTCATAAACAAACGACAAATTTTCGTAAAACAGAAATTCAATCAGTAATTTTAATGTTTTGTTACATATATTTTTACATTTCATGATTAAATTCCATATATAAACAAATGACATTTCTAAATTAAATTCTAAATTTAAAGAAATTTAAGCAAAGATTTTATACTCCTTATGCTCGGAAATATGGCATATATTTAAAAAAACGTAGATTATCGTGAATATAGAAAACAAATGACAACAGTTATTATATTATTATAGTATAGATTAATGAAAGCAAAACCTAATATAATTGACATGTGTCATGTTCCTTTTGGTTTAAAACTTAAGAATCAAAGATTAGTTTTCTTTAAATAAATTAAATTTGCACCGGTGCAAAACGAATATGGAAAATTCCGAAGAAGAATTGATAAACTTGGAAAGAAGAGATTCTAAATATTAACAATTGACCACATAACAATGTTATGGTTTCTTAAGAAAAATTATTACAGCACATGTAAGAGAACAAGTTAAAATAATGGTTAGGTTAGCCTAACATAACCTAACCTACGGTTAGGTTAGCCTAACATAACCTAACCTACGGTTAGGTTAGCCTAACATAACCTAACCTAACCGTAAGTAGAATTTGGCATACAGCACAAAATAAGGCCAAATCATATTTAAATTAAAATTATTCTTTTGAAATTATAGTTTTTCTAAAAAAGTTAATATAAGATATTTTTCATGTTAATTTTGTATTTTTATTGTATTTTTTTCATAAATGTATACTATAGTTCCAGATAACTAAAATCGCTAACCACATATGTATCTGGATGGAGGGAGTAGTATTTTACAACCCCATTTTAAGAGTATTTTATAACATCAATTATTAGTAATTTATATATGGCAATATATCACTCATACAAGAACTATTTTAAATCCTATTTTATAGTATTAATTTAACATTTCAATAAGCACAAACAAAAGATAATGAAAATAATAACGATCGCTTTTTAATAGCATCAATAAATTTGTTTTAATGTTATTTGATCGGTATAGAGAATATTTTCCGAGAACCTTTCAATATAGAGGAAAATTTTTGCGTTTCTTAAATAAATGTCAATATTTCGCGCTTTATTTTTGGTTTCAATGATTGTCTAACACAAATTAATTTTACTTATGACAATTCAGAAAGAAAAGAATTATATAGTATAAAGAATGTAACCCATGGGCCATGGAAGTCGCTACTACTTGGTTAGACAACATAGTACGCAGTAGTACTAGTAAGTAGTAAGGTAGTAAGCAGGATAATTTATATTTGATAGAAACTTTTATGCATAAATTACAATGGCAATTTAAAACACTTGCAATTTATTTTCACCAATTAATATTTATTAATCATTATACCTATGTCCAAAAAATTGAAGAAATAGTTTTATACCTAACAATAGAACTTTTGACAAAATTAAGACAATTCTAATAAGTAGAGCCCGAACGTTATAGGCACTAAAAGGCACAATTAGATGTCTAAAAGACGGCAAAGGCAGCGCAAAACAATAAATATAGACATTTACACAGAAATGAACAATATAAAAATAGAAACTTAATTTGAATTTATTTACAAATAAGTGCAATTTATTTATTGGAGTTTTTCATAATATGTAACTATTTTTTTCCAATTTTGTATGCATAAAAATAATCATATACTGTGAAAGTTTATCAAATTTTTTTTCAAATCTCGAAAACTCCATATTTCCTCAATTCCGGCATTAGCTATGCAATTTGTTGATTAAAAATTTTCTGTGCATATATTTGATTTTTGCATGCATTTTGACCGGCGCAATTTAAATATAAGCCAAATGCAGATAGCATATAAATAAGGGTTGGGCACTATTTCTACAGCGCATATAGACATATAGCTTTAGTATCAGTGTAGACATGCCATTAAGTAAAATCAAAGATCCAAAAATAAAATAATATTTGCCAAGAAAATTTTTATTAGGTTAGACTAAACTAAAAAGATACGAAATATTGATTTAACATAAAACGTGTATATACATATTTAATCTTTTGATCACGGATGATCAAACATGAAACAAGACTTGAAAAGTGCACAAATTTGAAAGCTTCATTTATATACTTAATCAATAAAGTCGTAAATTTATAAATTGTATACAAATCTATAAAACTAGAAGATGCTTATATTTGTTATGTATAAAAATGGTAGTAAATTTTTACACTCCATAAAAATGCATTTTAATTTTAAGAATAAAAAGTTATAGAACATTTGTGAACTTATTTATTTTAAGAAAATTTACTATGTAATGAACTATCGTTATAAAAGATTGAATCATGAAGCAGAATTAAACGATTTATGTTACCAAATTCCCCTAAACTTTAAAATTAATACACCAATTAAAAGTTTTCTCATAGTTTCTTGAACCTAATTAAATACCATTTTGCGCACACCTGCATGTAATGTTTTCAATTTATATTTAAGACAGAAATACCAAGTGTATCTATGGAGATAAAATCTTTCACTCTTTCTCTAAACTAAGGAAAATAAGATAATGAAATATTAATATAGCGTATAAACACTTGAAAAACGTGCAGCTAATAAAAGTAATAATTTAATGATCTACATTCTACACCAAAGCGAAAACAAAGTAATGGGAAATAATAAATTTTACGGGCTGATAATAACGTAATAATGGCAATACAACACCAAGCATGTCCATGTTAAAAGCGTCGGTGGAAATTGCCCTGGACGGCAAAGTTGATGTTGGGAAAGAGCAAAAAACGCTAATGAGAAAATCGGATTACGACAAATTTGATGCAGAGAAATATTATGCATGGAAAGTGCCTTAATTTGCTAAACTTTTTGTTACCTGCGGAAATATACTTGCGGCTTTATTGTTTTAATCCTGGTCGAATGTTTTCAATTTCAATTAGCACTTTCACCTTCGGAATAATTTGAATTTTTATTCCAGTGTAAATGTAACCTATATTTATTTGATTTTCAATTAAATTCTGAAATCAAATAATGTTTGTACTTTGCAGAAATTTACTTTAATAAAAAACAGAAAATAACCTGAACATAATACAAACTTTATTATTATGCTGTTTTTTTTATTGCGATAAAATTGACACTTATCATATTTCTAAAGGTTATTCTTATAAATCTAATTATAAGGTTTTATGAGAACATCAAACTGCAAGAAGACCATTATTACAATGTTTAATAGCCATCTTACAATTTGCTATAAGTTGATGAGCTTTGGAATTACAAACATGGCGTAAATTCGTTTTATTGTTTCTGTTTCTCCTTCTTTAATCTATTTAATCTAATAGTGAGCAACAACATAATGAAAATAAATTCGTCTTAGGGCTCAGACTAGCTTAAGCATTTCGAAATTTCATTTTGCATTAGCTGCCTATATCAATTTCTTGTAGAAGTCTAATTTAAATGTCTGTCTCTCATTCGTTTGCTAGTTATGGTAAATAATTCCGTTACTGAAACAAAAGACATGGAGGTATAAGACTTCTCATTATTTTTTCAGAAGAAAGAAAATGGAGCCATTTCAAACAAGACATAAGAGAAAATGGCAAAATGTCAAAGTAACAAAAAAAAAAGCGAAACGTCCATTTTTTGCTTAATACTTTCACAAAAATATACATTGCACAAAGTATAAAATATATCGCTTGGCTCTTAGGCCTAAAAGAGAAAAAAAACGTGTGAAACCTGAAATGTGACGGATAAAAATCGTTCGTTCGGTAGAAATCGTCTATTCTTGGGATTTGCGAATGTGAACTTTTGCAAGTGGCAAAAACGTTAAAGTGGCATAATTTCCTGTTGTTTGCGTTGCGGGTTACAAGTTTCTTTTATATAATGTCCATTTACTATGTTTTTGTAGTTTTAACAGATTTATATCCTTTCCTTCTTGTTTATAAGATTATAAGTTGTCCTTAACTCTCATGAAGTTTCTTTTAGATAGAAATTGTTTTATAGTCAAAAATAATTCTGTAGAGATAAATCGTAAAGTTTTAAAAACTTCTGTAGAAACGTTTTATTATTAAATTTAAAATATAAAATAATATAGGTTAAGTATAACCTAGAAAAGTTATAACTCTGAAAGAAAGTTTTTCAGAGTTTACATCAGATAATGAATTTTGTGAAAAATCTGCATGATCAACCACACCCAAAAGTCTATGTCTAAACACGTTATCAGTTTAGCATACAAGCATTTCATTATTATAACCACGTTTTTCAATCAGACAATATTCGTTTTACTAAATATATTATGTAAACTCTGAAAAGTTGAAAAGCAAGCTTTCCATCTAGATTAATAACATATCGTGACTTACCACAATAAAACAAAAACTAGCAAAGCTACCAAGGGGGATTATTTTATGAATATTGAGTAGATGTATATTACAGAAAGAAATATAACGAGTTTTCATAAATTTCAAACATCACGTGACTTAATTTCAAAATGAAGATTATTATTAGGTTGGCAACCATCTATGGCCTATGCATTGAATAAAATTATAAATTTTAGTAGTGTTCAAATATATGTATTTAAAACATCCAGTATATCTTGAAGCAATAATAAATATTTTATCCAAATATTTCATTTTTATTTTATAAAAATAAAATATGAATTTGTGTAATCAGAATGTCAGAAAAAAACCTTTTATATTTTAGACTTCAATATTGACGAATTATAAATAAATATTTAAATAACGTAAACGAAAACATTTTATCATCATCTGCAGGTTTTTCGTGAAGTAAGTTATTTCAGCATTGTACCACGAAGGGCAATATACAAGTATGCGTGCAAAGCCAAAAATAACTCATCGCTAAAACTTTTTCTTTTATGTTCATGTCCTGCTCCTGTGATTTCGGTTAATAGAATTTCGGTCTGGTTGCGAACGCAAACCCAACACAAATACCTTGAATCATTGATATATAACAAACTGGATAATTTGAGAGAGAGGATTTATGTACAAACAAGTAATGAAAAAGAATGGGAAGAAGGGAAGAGAATGTTTGGTATTAAGGGTGGAAATTAGTGATACAGAATTAATCTATTTTTTTTATTGGGATTTTTGATTTTATTTATAGATGGTATCTAAAATATTTTACATATTTTAAAACGCAACCCACTCTTTTTGTTGGAATCTAGAAAAAAACGCAAATTGCAAATTGCAGAACATAGCTATAATGGGTTAAAATTTTAACTGAGTATTTTCAATGCTTTTTAGCAGTTAAAATTATTCTTATATCCATTATTTTTTAATAATAATTATTCAGCTAACATGTTCACTTAACAAATTTATATTGAATATAGAATAAAGTATTTTTACTTGGCTTCCATTCCAAAGTAAAAACCTCTACGAAGCAATGGGCTTCGACCATATTGCCAAAACCAGCGCAAAATTTAAGGTCATATGAATACAAAAAAATAAATATTGGAAGTTTTTCTTACACAACTCTTTATTTACAATTTATATAGTAACAATGCATTTATATTTGTAAAAAAAAATTAAAATACGTTTCCATTGAACTTAATTAAATATATAACTACTATATTTTATTAAATATATTTAATAAATAATTACATATGTACTCAGAACACAATCATATCTTATAAATTATTATTAGCGTTGACGTATTTAAGCGTGATACAGACACAAGAGTTGCAACATTTATTGAGAATAAAATTAGTTGTTAACTAAGACTGTGCGACATTAAATCGAAAAATCAAAATGATACGAAAACAAACAATTATTTTATTACTGATTGTGTTAGGTAAGGCAGATGTCATAATGAAAATTTTATTTTATTGAATTGCAACGTGTTACTCTTTTAGGATATAGTCTAATAATAACTGGCAATTGTGCAAACCAGGATGACCCTTATTGTGGTGATGAAGGTGATGGTGGTAATGATAATAATTCGAACTTTCCAGTATTGGGTATAATTAAAAACTTTATCAAAAATATATTCGATATTATTGCTTCCATCATACCATCCATATAAAATATATTTTGCTAAAGAATGTTGTAAGTTCACTTTTAAACTAATGTATTTTAAAATATAAAACTGATCTTTTCATATTATTATTACAGAAACAGTGTAATTAGTTTAATTAATAGGTTTAATTTTAGAAATTGCAAGAAAAATTATATAAAATATTATACTTAGATATATTTGGAATATATTGACATTTAGTGTTTGAATCAAATATTATTAGTCTTTTAATACACGCCTCTCTTTAATCTAAAATTTATAAATTTATAAAATTTATTTTTAAGAAAAATAACATACTTATTGCGGTTTTAATAGTTTAACAAGTGTACTCCTATAAATAAAATAAGTAGTATAATGACAACTACAATAAATAAATGACTGCTTTATCAACAAAAAGTCAGTTTTCACTTTTTTCTTTTCCTATTAGAAGATTTTGGACATGATTTAGATGACTACAAAGCACTTCGCAAAGAGGCAACGTACGTGAAAAACAATGTTCCTACAATTTTCTAATACATACCAAAATCTAAGCAACCTATTATTAATTTTTAATTTGAGTTGTATAGTGTAGCGACATCTTTACCTTCTTTCATGAAGTTTTATTACAAACCTAGAGCGGTAAAATTTCATTCACCGGCTAGTTTAGTGGCGCGAAATTATAACTTAAACGGAATAAAGTTTTTCCAATTCTTGCAAAGTATTGTTTTACAAAAGCTGTACAGTGCCTGTGGCCACATATTATCCTGGGTGTATCTCTTCTCTAAAGTATAACAATAACGATTAATAACAGTAAATGTGTCATAACCTCAATCGAGATTTTAAAATTTTTCTCGACTCACTTTAAGAAACATAAATTCATATTGAAAATATTTTTTAAGTGAATTGCAAATTGTTTCATAAATTCCGACTTTGCGTATCCTATTATAAGGGAGTTTCAGTTTTGAAGTAGAAGCTTCTATGCTGTTCTATGCTATGCTGGGTACTATGTTATAAGTTAGAAGGGTTTATAGGAAATTGGGATGACGCAGGTTGGTCGACCTGCGAAAGCTACACCAAAAATATTGGTTCCTCGGGATGCTAGTTGTTTTGTCTCAAAATATAATTTGATACCTTATTTAATAGCCTATTCAATTACATTGCACTAAGTAAAGAAAACCAAAACGGAATTTAGAACAAAATTGGCGGAATTGGGGTTCGCCCATTTAAAAGGAATATCTTCAAATAAAAACACTATTTTACAAAATTAATTAATTTGTTAATTTGCACATTTATATTGTTAATTATCAAAGAAAAATAAATATTTTACTTAAACAAATTGTATTGTTACTCTTTTTGTATTGTAAATGCAAATAAATTTAAAAGGTTAACAGCAGATGTAGTAATAAAATTTATTGTATTTAATATTTAAAATTTTATAACAATAGATATAAATAATTACACAAGTTAAATACATACATTATTGTTTAATCAGTTACATTTTATAAGATTCACGATGCAAGAGTTACTTTAAGAGTGACAACAAAAGTGATAAGAGTCATTCAAAGAAAATTTACCAGATATTAAAATCAAAAAAAAAAGAAGATGGGACCCAAATATACAACTATACTTTTTTTGATTTTTCTTGGTAAGGGAAATAAATTTACATATCGCCATTCCACTAAAAATGCCCTCCATGGATATTATAAAAACCCGACAATATTCTCCTCTGTTAATTTTAGTAGATCGGTAAGATGATAATTAAATAATCTAACATATTCTCAATTATTTTAGGTATTCATATAGTGTATGGTTGCAACTGTACAAATGATTGTGAATGTGATGATAATGACCAAGATACTGATAATCAAGATGGTTCCTTCGATAACTTTTACAAAGAACTTAGTGATGTAATTGCAAAATTTATTAATTCCATTTGGGATTAGACCTACCCTAACGAAGACTAAATAAGCAACATTATAAATATTGGACTTCTACCCTCTCGATTTTCAATTGTATTAACTAATGTAGTCAATTAATAAAATATGCAAAAACAGGTTTACAACTTAACCTTAACTTCGAACATATCACAAATTTAGCAAATCTAATTCAGTTCCATATAAATTTAGTTAAACCTCAACTCAAAATCTACATTTAACCCTCATCAATTTTCCCTTCTAGAGTTCCTGAATTCCAAAGTGTCCCAAATTTCCACATGAATACATTTGATCAGGAAACACCCAAAATCCATTTGTCCATTAGCAAGTTTATTTCTCATTGTAAACCAAATGTCCATACTTTTCCTGATGATTATACACAAACATTCTGACGAGAAGAAAAATTAATCATTTGTAATCATTTGCGCCCCCTCAATCTTTTTTCGCCCCCTTCATCTTTCTTCGCCCCATTGCAATAAGTACTCATATAGAAAAGGAAATGACAGAAGTCCCCAAAGGCGTTAGTGCAGCCTTGTATAACCACAATGATCATAGCTGAGCATAGTAGTGGAACATGGGACATGAAACATAGAGAACGCACATTTTCCCAAAGGCTTTTTTCCAGATAACCTAGTCTGCTGACGGACATCCTTTTAGCAATTTTCTCTATTTACTTCCTATTCCGTCTGTTACACACAACGACAACACAAACCGACTTCGGTTTTCTTTATCCTCAGGCATTTGCTGTCTACGCGTTGTTCTTTTATTCTGGAAGATAGTCCCTTCATTTTATTTTTATTTTCAATGTGTGCTGGTCTACTCTCTATTTTTTTTTCTGCTTCAATATAAATATAAAGCAGAAATTGTTTGGAGGACACACATTTTGTCAGAGTTTCCATTTTCCAGTACGTTACACATGCCACTTGTAAAGTTTGTCAAGTAGAATTTACTTTGTCATATATAAAAAAGTGTTAATGAAAAGAAAAAGAAATTGAATTGATTTTAACAATGGATAATTTAAAAAATGAAAATAATAAAGTTTGGTAGAATCTACAAGAAAATGCATTTAACCGCCTTAGATATTAAGATATGTATAAGAAAGGAAAGCTATGTAGGAAGAACTAACAATAGTTTGGGTAATGGCAATTGGTTGTTAGGATGAGAATCGGAAAATTCGAAAGAAATAGGACGACAAATAAAAGATCAAACTTTATCGTCGACGTTTCCCATTTATTATTATTTTTATGCTGTAAATATATACTGTCACAATAGCCACTGCAAAAAATGATATCGCAGATATCACGAATGATATCTTATTTATATTGCAGTTGACATTTTATGATAAAAGTAATATATCTTTCTATACATCTTTTTATATTGTATTTAAAAGTTAATTAATCTCAAATTTATAATAAAAATTATTATTGGCTTAAGAATTTCTGGTTGCTCATTTTAAAGCTCTATAAAATATTATTGTGCCAAAAAAATTTATTTTTATGGAATATAATTTATGACAATAAACACATTTTTGACGATTATTATTATCAGACTGTTGAACTTTACCAATTTATTTCCGGACATCTATCCCCAAAAATATAATAAAAACATTCAAAAATTTGAATTGCTAAATTATTTAGCAAATTAATAAAAATAAACTTGGATTTCCCATAAATTACATTTTGTGTAAGGCTTCATAATTATGTATAATAATAATGCGAATCTGTTTGCGATTATGATTTTCATACATGTTCGACACTATTCGTAATTCGTATTCATTCATTAATCATTTTATTTATCCTGTTTGTTTGCTTAAGAAGAAACGATTGAAATAAGCTTACTCTCGGAGTTATTCTGTTTTTGATTAATCACACACATGATCTACTCATGTTTGTATTAAAAATTTTGCAAACAATATATAAATATCAACTTTAATATTAAAAATCAACACATAAACCTAATAAAAATCTATCTTTAACGTTAACTTGTTTTACATAAAATTTAATGTTCAAAATATTACCAAAAGATAATTTTGATAGTCTAAGAACATTAAATCAATATAATGTCTGGTTTTCTGCATGAAGTGTAACTGATGAGTACATACATCAGCGTTTTCATAGGACATTATCAACATTTAGAGACCTGCTTGCTACTTATCCCTAATAGCCTTAACTAAAAGAGCAAACCAACATCCCAACTTCCCCTTTAAGATAGCATCTTTAATGATTGGTTGAATGTTGGCAAAAGTACTTAGCATCAAGCAAAGGGACGTGATGGAATGTTTAATGAGACGTGACTCGATTCGATTATATCATTATATTAGGCTTTCTTCACCAAAAAACTTAAAATTCAAAAAAGGTATACCGATTTGACAACTTAATTACTTTTGAAAGCTTACATATAATTAAATAATCGATATTTCAAAATTATCACTTCAGGCGATGTTTCAAAAAACTATAAAATGAAGATACTAAGAAAATCCTTTGCTTTATAAAAATTTAAATATTTTTTTCTGATCAATAAAATAATACTATAATCGTAAGCTTACATTATTTATCAGATCCTTACCATTAACCGAATATAACTATTTCACCACCATCATTTCAGTTTATTGCAACCACAAGAAAGTTATAAATAACACTTTATTTGAAATTCGTATTTCACATAAATCCCACATCGATTTCATCCATGCAAACTTTTCTTACTTGGGGTCGTTTAGCATCTGTTCCTTCTTGCAATAATTTTCTAAACGTCTACGTCGAGCCGATATCTATCATGATGTGGTCATAACATACAAAGTTTCTTCAAAACCTTTTAAGTACTTGTTTTTTCATAAAAAAAACCCTCCAGGTTTTCGTAAGTTAAATTAAATTTAAATTCTTCTAAACTTGAATAACTTCAATATTCATAAAAATAAAACTTTCAAATTGTAGTTTTTTATACTTTTACTTAGAAATTGTTATATGTATGCAAAGTAAAATAAAACTTCCTTTCTTCTTGAATGGAAAGTAAATATTTCCAAGCAATTCAACCTGTTTCAAAATTTACAAGGATCGTCAGCTACGAAAAGTGACACTAGACAAAAAATGTAGTTGCTATATTCTGTTTACTTCAGGATATTGCTTTGTTGATGCTGTCATAAAAAGTTTAACTAAAAATCGGAATATATTTTAATTTTTATTTTTCTACAGTAGATGAAGTATAGAGGGAAAAGCATCCCGTCATTTACTTACCATTATAAAGGTTAAAAAAAAGCTATTACAACGTTCAGCTTTTTATTAAACCATTTTTTCTTTTTATTATCAATTTCACACTTTTGCATAATCTAAAAATAAAATATTTGCACTTTTAAAAATAGCAACTTCTGTCAATTCTTTGCTATAGTCACAACAAGCAATAAAGCATTTCAAACAAAGTTAAGTCCTCATCCTTTGGCATTTGTTGGCTACTATGATTCCTTGCGAAAAGTATTTTCTCAAGCACTCCGAAATGTAACACAGTATTTTTACTCTCACCACTATCCACAACATAGTCCTTGGAAAGCATCCAAGAATTGTAGTTTGTCGTTTTTGGTGCATTTTCACTGTTCAGTGGTGGCGCATACCAAGGCCGAGAACAATGACATAAATCGCGGAAAAGCAACATTAAACTAGACAATGACATCGTATGCAATCCAACTGTAACAGTGGTAGCGTTAAAGTCATCCTCTATATAAACAGATGGAGAAAACAATGCATACTAAAGCCACCAGATAATGTCCCACCATTTGAAATGAAACATATCCTGGCTATCTTTATGGGCGCTAAGCTTCAATTTGTTATTTATAACTTTTGTGGGTTTCTGGTCAACTATTCCAATGGGAATAGGGCAGTACTTTGTTGTAGACAATAAAATAAATGTTGAGGTAGTTGTAATAATAAAAGAATTAAAAGTGAACGATACACAAGTTTCTATTTCAATTGGTAAAATATTCAAAATATGTTAATTTAATTATTATGGTTGTATGTAGGGTGGAATAGTTTGAAGTTAATTAAGAAGTTCTAATTTGCAAATTCTCAAGTAACTAGAAACTTTATATTGGAAAAGTAGCTTGTTTTAATTTTCTGCACCAACTTTTAATTGAAAAACAAAAGAATGCAATAGAGTATTGCTAAAATAACCAGTACCGGAATAAATGGTTCTAAAATATATATTTATTTTTCAGATATTATTATCAATATATATGAAATATATTATCCCACATTCTACCTATAGGTATAGATATGTTCAAGGGCTTAACTTAAATTGCAGCAAAAACACAGAACCCAGTGAAGACAAACAAATTAAATGCTTAATTTCTTCTATTGTTTACCCGAAGGTTTACTTGGTCTCATTGCTAATACCTTTTCGAGAGTATTAAAGAATCAATTTTCCATTCTTTTCCTTAATTTTCATGGGTTACTTGTGACTTGATTTAACCCTTAGCTTATCCCTTAAATTCCATCTCATTTTTGATGACACAAATTAATTCCTATATTTCAAATAGATACACCGTTCAGGCATTTATAGAGTAATGATATCATGAACTATGTAACTTTACAACAAACATTCTATTATAACACGATGACGATTAGTTTAAAAGTTTGCAATAGTGCACTTCGTTCGTGGACTTAGCATTACCAAGTTGGTATAAACTTTGTCACACTATGATTTAGTCGATTTAGTCGTCATACCCTGTAACTGAAATATCTATTTCCCAAAGAAAAACATTTCCACATTTTCCAACAAACTTACAACCAGGAAAGATATTTGCTCAGCTGAGACATTCCTCTTCATTTTATATTCCATCATCGATTTGCAAACATATCAGGATTTACTTGCACATGTCATAAAACACCTAATAAATACTCTTTCATAAAGTATCACATTTTGCTTCTCAAATATTTAAGTTGTTTACTCCTTAAGAAAATATTAAATTCAAGATCGTTGTCAAGAACATTTCAAGAAGATATAGTCTCATTTATTCTCCGTACACGAAGGTGCAATTTTGAATATCACATTAGAAGCGATCCGCTTTAACTTTGAATGAACCATATACATTTCCATGAGTTCGCAGCAGTGTCGTGTTTGTAACACATGGAAATTATTATCCTAGTTTGGAAATGCGGTATTGTGTCGATGATTACGGTCGCTTCGTGTAGTTTAATTTCCAAGCAACAATCTATTGCTAGTTTAGGAACATGTTACGCTGATATGGAGTGTTTAGTACATTGTAAAACCACACAAAAGGAAAGTTGGAAATCCAAGTTTGAGTAATCTAAGTAAATGTCCTAACAACAAGCTAAACTTAATTGTGTTATGGTTTCATTAGGGTATTGTAATCCAATTTAAATCCTATGATCCTAAAAACAGACTTAATTAAAAAACAGAAATTAAAGAGTTAAAAATACTTCCGGTTAAACATACCTGTTTACCACTTGAGTGCACTTGTCAGAAAGCTAATAAATTTTTGTCCAGTATATGTCCCAGTTAAAATATTGAGATTCATTCTGAATAATGGAATAAAATCCTATTTTATATTGATTTAACCAAAGTAATCTGGATAAAAGCCGGTTCAAGTAGGAAAAACCTTCATGAGTACCACATGAGAGGTTGTAGATGTAAATGCATAGTGAATAGGGTTCTGGATTGTTGAATTAATAATATTCCATGCATGCAAACCGCATGAATGTCTTCGGTCTAAATTTAACTTTGTGATATGATTAAAACTACCATCTAAAGACTTTTCCTATTAAATGCACAAGCTGTAAAATTCCCCAATGAATATTTTTTATTATATTCACCAGCTTTATAACTTTTTCTTTCTCTTTGATTACATGCAGTGACATTTTCTTCGTTGGCAAGTTTCCAATTGGCAATTTAGACTTTCAAATCTTTATCCATAACTTGGCAATATATTTATTCATGTCGTAAAGTCTCAAAAATTATTGAAGTAAAATATCCCCGAGAAATGTATTAATAATTTTGCCAATGCAAATGTTAGACCGTATTCAAACTGAAACTTCTTTCAATAAATTCAATAGGTAAACGGTGGAACTTCTGACAAGTTGAACAAACGTATGTTACTTTGGAACTGGTCTGAACTATGTTGTCTTTATCCTGGGTTTTCCCAATACACTTCAGATATATTGTTTATGCTGTCCACGTCTCTTCGTAATAAATGAGATGAATCCTTTCATATATTTCACATAGGAACGTGACAAAACTCTTTTCAATTGTATTTCAATTTTCTGGTGAAAACAATAAATTCTTAGTTTCTTGATTTCATTTAAACATCCGGCAATAGACATCTGTACCTACAAAGTAAACAATGAAATTAAAATGCAATCTTAATAAAAATATAATTTCATGAATTTTAATTGGCAAAAATTTAACATTCCCATTTTAATCTCCTCACAAAATGCATATAAACATGAATTCTTCAACAAATTTAAACCCCAAAGGTGAACCCTAGTCAGTCTATAAAGGTTTCCATTAACATTATAAATTTACTCTTTACTTTACTCAACATCCATCACATTATAATTTAGGAAAAGCACCTATATGAAATCTTGCATAACGTTGTGCCGTTGTATAACACATGATTAAAATAAGTACACCCTTATAGATATAACTCTGGCTTCCAGTAAACAAAGATCTAACATAAACAAGCTTACCATCTAAATGGGTTGCTTCAAACCTTTGAAGCTGAACCACAAGGATAAAAATATATTTCGCAATCTTTACTCTATAGTCTATGGCATAAGTAAAGTCTTAGATTTCGAGAGTCATATGAGCCATAAAAGCATCAGCTTTATGATATGCCATTATTGTTCTTATTTAATAACTTGAGAATTTACTATTTCATAAGCTTAAAATTCATGAATTCAGGTAAAAGCGTCCTTAAGCTGCAATTCTCTTCACTGTACAAACATAAAATAAAACAAAATTCGTATTATTAATCTAAAGAAGATTCAAGACGTGAAAAAAATAAATTAAAGCTTAAATTTAATACCAAATGTCAAATAAGCATTGGTGAGTTTTTCCAAATTAAAACACTTGGCAAAGATTTCCTTCCTTGTTAACTAATCTGTTTCCTATTTTGTAAAGCTTTCTCCTTCTTTCCGTTTAGCAGCATTTCCACAATCTAATTGCTTTCCAGCCTGGTCATCTGTTTTCTTTCAAGTCCTTAAGCTGTCAGCATATAAGATTCCCCTTAAAAAACAAAGAATGATCAAAAAACAAGTGACTAAAGATAAAAATATATAATTTATATACACTGTTACGAATTAAATGAATTATATAAAAAGATTCCATACTGAAGCAAGTCCAACAAAATGTTAAATCACACAGATCCATCAACCAGAAAATTTCAAAGCAAATAATTACTTAAGGTTCCCAAGTCCTTTCCGTAAACAATCTGCTTCATGAATTGTCTTCGTCGTTTCAGGCAACTGGAATAATTGCTTACAATGACCACAAGCTTCCATTCCCATTTCCACCACTTAACTTTTCCAAAAGCGACATTTATTACTCTCGTTTATTATACCATCTTTTGAAACAAAAGCACGCAAAGTTAACGCTTGCTAAACAGAGAACAAAAGAATACTTGTTAGATAAAATTGCTGTAATAATGTTTCAATGTTTGCCTAGCATTGAGTTTGTAATTAGAACAAAACAAACAAACCCCGACTTTTGCTTAAAAAGCAAACTACGTATTATTCAGACCATTCATACCCCATGCGATTGCATTCAGGACCAAACTCTGAATGTGAATCCTGTGGTTGGAATTGTGCCAAATTCTGTAGTAACGAAGTTTAATTCTTGCTTAGCCATACAGCAATTGCATCGATGTAAGTAAGCTGGTACCCGGTGTATTGATTAAAGCGTCGTGGACGAAAACGCTAATTGCTCACGATTGTGGCGGGTAGTCGCAGGAGTTCGCGGGCCAGCACTGGCCCAGCGCACTGGACCTACGAGATGCTCCCCAATGGGGAATATTCACCGCAAATGGGGTCCAAAGTGCGCGTCAATTTTCCCCCGGATACTTGCGACCGTCGCTATAGTCGTTCTCTACTCATACCACGCAGAGCTCGTAGCATGAGTGCTTGGAGTGATATCAGCAGATCTAGTTGGAGACTGGATGATAGGTAATTCCATTTTTGATTATTGCAAAATAATTCTTTGAAGTAGCTTACAAATTATAGTTTATTAAGTTGCATAATATTTCAAACAATCATTACGTATTCTATTTATATAAGAAAATGATTAACACTAGATTAATTATAATCAAATCACTAAAAGTTACTGATACCTAATACAAAATTAAACTAATTAATAAATGCTATAAAATAGAACGATAAAAACTACAGCTTACATGCGAAACAAAGAATTTGAAATCTCCCTATACGCTAATACAAATTGTCTGGCCAAATTAAAATTGGGATCTAAGCTTGGGCGATAATGAGGATCGTCAGAAAACATTTGATTGTATACTGCATCATAAATAATCCAAGCATCAGCCTGCAATTAGAACATGAAACTTTAAATGAAACAATGACTTCCAAATTACACCTACCACAACTCACCAATACTCAAAACCTACATTTATTTAAAACAAAATTCCCCTGTGTTAAATTCACGTGTTTACGAAGAACTTACATTATTTAATTGTTCGTAAGTTGCTTTGTCGATTTCAGCTGAATTATAGTGGTAAAATTCAGGATCAGCAAAAACGGATGCATGTGGATTATCGTGGAAATTGGTGACTCCCCCAGCATAATCCATAAATGACACCCGTGTATCACTGTTGGAATTGTTGTTGAGATTAGTTGATTCAATTGAAGCATTGACGGCATCACGAGATAAATTTGATGTATTAGTATGACTTCCAGAAGAGATTGTTTGTAAGCTACTGTTTAATTGTGAATCTTTACTTAAATTGTTTGGTTTCATTTTGGATACATATACGATGATTCCATTGATTACGATTCCTAAAATAGATATAAATTTATTACTTATTTAATAAGGAGGCAAACTTACTTATTGAATTAGTAAGTACTAAGTAGTCATGCAAACAAATTCATTATAAAAAGTATAAAAAATGAAATTTCTTGATCAGCATTTCGATGATTTCATTACATTTATTTATTTATCATAGCGTCAAAACTACCGACAAACAAGTTTTTAAATATAATTTACCTCTCAAACCCTTCAAAGCATTTTTTGCTTTTTGTGGAGTATTAAAAACCAAAGTAGATTCAGTTTCTCCAACCATTTTATTGATTTGCACAAGGGAACCAATTTCAATTAAATAATGAATATGATTATAAACATCAACCTTAGTAAATGCAGGAGGGAGATTACTCAATGACAATATGCAGTTCTACAACATTAGTCAAAGATTAACAATTAGATTAAGTAGATAAAATAAATACTTACGGCATCTCTTTCGGGTCTAGCCCATTCCACTGTAATCTCTGATCCCCAAGCCATAAGTTTCCTCGGCCAAATTTCTTTGCGAGCGATACTAGCATTACGATGAGTATCAAATTGTAAAAATGCCCAACCTCGATGTTCAGAGCCATTATCGCCATTCTTGAAAAGTATATTAGTAATGCCCACAAAATGTTTATGCAACTCTGCGCTCATATCATTAATTGACAAAGACAATGGAATGCCGTGAATGAAGAGTCTTGAGTTGTCCCACGACATATAAACATGAAGAGCTTTGTCTTTCAGAATATATCCATGAAGATTACGTACAGCTCTTTCGGCAGATTCTTCTCTCATATATGTGACGAAACAAAATCCGCGCGAAAATCCAGAAAATTCCATCATAAGACGAAACTCGTAAATTTCTCCAATTAATGCAAAATATGGAAACAACTCGATTTCCGACATGCTATTAGGAAGATTTCCACAGAAAATTTGCGTACCTTGGGGTGGTGGTTGTGTGTTTTCCTTCGTGTATATTCGTTGACCGCGTTCAGAACGTACTTGTTCTTTTCTTATTAAAAACATTACAATATAAAACTTCATTTATATAAATTTTGAAGAATTGCTGTGTCGGGAATTATTTTATGACCACAGTGAAGCGAGAAACAAAATTGACTGAGCCGAAAGCTTTGCGATCCGATGACTAAATAGTGAAATACAGAGATAGTTGCTAAGTCCCTACTTGAAGCTTACACCTGATATAGAACACCAAGAAGTGAGGGGAATTTGACCTTAAAAAGTAGATTCTATTGGCTGAGCACACTAAAGCTTTAGAAAGCTACTAGGGTCCTGTGAATGCAAAAAATAAGTGCAGAAAAAAACTTGACCAAAAAAAAGTACCAGAGCCGAAAGAAACACCAAGCAGCTGGTGCTGTTGCTGACTGTGCTCTTTCTATAAACGGATTTTTTTAAGAGTTGAAAATTCAATTCTTGAAGATTACATTAATTGACTAAATTTTACTAGAATTAGTATGTTTGATAGGAGATAGCGACACTGTGTAATTCAATCTGCTGGACGAATATGTAAACGAAAAGTTTCAGCAAGGTCCTGTTTTGCTGTTGCAGGAATGTTTTAATTATTCAAAATTATGGGATTTTTTTATAGTGCATTTAGTATAAAGCCAGACAAAGCTTAAAATCGGCTAAAGAAAATTCTTAAAATACTTCTACTGTTTGTAGATAATTAAATTCAAAATACTTGATATTTTTAATATGATTATTTAATTTATAAATATACCTCATCTTTATTCATACATATTATATTATATGTATTCTTAAAACACTATGTTGTATGTATTTGTATTGCAGACATTGCAGTATAGTTCACAAATAATGCCATTGCAAATAAATAATAGATAAACTAACAACAGTTTTAACAAAAAATAAAAATCAAATAAATTGTCTCCTATAAATAATTGTTTTATACATACAATTTAAATATTATGAATCATTTTGAAAATTTATAAAACATATGCTAAAAGATTTCTTTTTAACTAAAATAAAGATTAATTAAACTTTTTTAAACTAAACTTAGGGCCCTTTGCAGCAACGTAGCTTAAACACTCGTCAATACCAAACGTCCATTAAGTGTCAAAATGTCATTGCATCAACACTAGTTAAACCTTTAATCGATCGGTTGTCAAGTTTACTGTAAATTTATAATTTCAATGCTTAAATCTGTGCTGATTCATTTTTGTTGTCTTGTTTGTTTTTTTCGCTAATATCTACTGACAAAATAATACTAACATAAATAAGAGAGGTACACCGCACCGCGCCGCTTTGAATAAGTAGGCGGACAAAATATTGTTTAAAATACAGTAAAATCTCCATGGACAATTCTATGTCACTAGAAAGTTGTTTGCTTAGGGCTCGTTGCATCAAGGTAGCTTAAAACTTTAAACACCCGTCAATTCCAATTAAGTGTCGATTAAGTGTCAAAATGTCGTTGCACCAACACTAGTTAAATTTAATTCCAGTTGTTAACTTTGTTAACTTTGAACTTCCAATTTTGGTAGTTTAATCGATCGTTAGTGTCGTTTGTCAATTTATAATTTCAACGCATAGATCCGTGTTGATTTATGTCTGGTTTATTTTCTTTGCTAATATCTGCATATTATTACTGAAATATGTAAGCCTTTGTTTAAACAAGTAGGCGGGAAAGTTGGTGTCTTATAGTTACATTTTGCTAAATAATGCTGCCTACCTCTCACCGAAACCCGTTAATTGAACTTTCATCATTCTAGAATAGTGCAACGCACTCGCTAGTTAACGAGGGTTTAATTTTAAACATTCGTTAATTAACTATTGTTTAATCTAGGCATGGTGCAACGGGTTTTTAATAAAGCAGGTCTAAATAGGTCATTATTAGAACAAATCATTAATGTCCCAAATTTAACGTCGATCTAACGTTGGTAATTTTAAACATAAATGTAATGTTTAAATAGAAATGTGTTACAAATAACCATCAAGTAACAAAACTACCACATTGCAAAATGAAATATGTAACAATTTTCCCCAAATCAAATCATATATTTCACATCGCATTGTGCTGTTCCTTGCATAGTATATCATCCTTGGTGACCAACCCCTTTCGATTCTTAAAAAAATGATATCGATAAGTCTTGGTTTTCAGAAATGTACTATTTCTTATCTTATAATATTTAAAACAAAATAAAATATGATATGAGTTGTGATTTCTTTAATGGGGTCGTCATTCCTTTAGTTCTTACATAATCTGTCTTCGTATTTTGTAAAAGTACCTGTAATATCTTTTTACTCATCTTGCAATTGTTTTATAACCGCTAGCAAAACTAAGGGTTGCAGAGATGGACCTGCATATTCTATGGACCTTGATCCAAACACACGTTTAAAAGTTATTGAGAAGTTTCGAAATTCCTATTGGCAGGGTATGGTATAACCATGAATTTTAGAATCACCAAAAATACAGCTACTAATTACTTTTTCTGGTATCTATATTTAAACTAAATTTTTAAATTTATTTGTAAATTTTATATCATTCATGTCCATAAATACAAAAATCTATAAAAAATATATTTTGCACAAAAAAAACATCCCTGAAAGAAAAAGATGTTCCCCAAAATTTTTTGTTTGCATACTTTTGTTCGGAGAGTCGAAATTCATAATAAAACCTGTAAAATTATTTTGTGAAATAATTAACAAACAATTTTTGTAATATGCTCAATTTTATTTATTGGTCAATATATTTCGAGTGATTGTACAATTTCAGAAAATAAATCCATATCAATTTGGAATACTCAGTATATCAATTACGTACACTTCATTGAATAATTACCAAATACATTCATATCAATCCATAATTTTGGTAATCATATTAAACATCACAATTCAAATTCAAGTCTTGTATCAGAAAATTTATTTTTTACATGATAATGCCATTTTCCTGAAGATGCATTATCTGAAAAATATAAATGAAACTTTATTAGAAAAAGTTACCAAACCATAAGAATTCAAATAAAAAATTCAAAGGTTTAAATAATTTATTTAATTTTTTTTAAAATTTATTTTAATATATTAATAATATAATTATGGAATACTTACATAATTTGGATGGAAAGCTATCGGATGAGGCATTGGTGGATGCACTGGTAACATAACAGGTTGATGATTTGGTGTATAAACAATGATATTTTGTTGATTTGGTACTAGGCCTTTTTTCATATTCTGTCGCATTCGAATAACTCTTCGTATTTTAGCCGGAATTGATCTATGACCAATACAAATAAATTTAATTACATTTGTTAAAATTCTCTTTATAAATATTAAATAAAGTTGAAACTTACAAACAGAAGTGATTTGGTTCTTGCTTCCTCAAGTGAAGGTTGCTGTAGATCTCAGGCCTGGCCCATGTTACTTCTAATTTCCTCCCGTGTATGTCAATACCTAAGAAACAAGTGAAAACAAATGAAATAATTAATAAAACATTTACAAGTTATCTTTCTGTATTACCAGATAAAACATGAAGAGCATCCTCAGCTGTACTCCTATTTACAAAATGTAGAAAAGCAAAATCGTGGACTTTATGAACCTTGATCAAAAAATGTAAAGGCACGTACTTGGTAATGATTGCTTGAAATTCGTGTTGACTTATTTGTACGCTTATATTGCGACAGTATAATTTTGTCACCTGAAACATTCATGGAAAATAATTTTAAAATGCATAAATTAAACAAAAACCAATAATAAAATACCTTAGCCATAATAGCAGGATCAGGATCAGGCAACGGTTCCGCCCAATCGACTAGAATTTGTGAATCCCACAGAACCAATGATCCTGGTTGTAATCGTCTGCGAGCAATTGCAGCATATCGATGATTTTCAAATTCCATGAACACATAACCTCTGTTATTATCCTGATTATCATGTGCCGGATACATAATTACTTCCTTAATGCCTTCAACGAATTCTTTAAAAGCGTTCAAAACGTCTTCCTTGGTTTTGTCTATTGGTATACCACCAACAAACAAGCGAGTGTTGTCTAAAGATTTGTAAACGCCGATTTTGCATCCCGCCTTGATTTCGTACCCATTAAACATGTCCACCGCAGCATTGGCAATGTCCTTACTAAAGTATGTAACGAAGCAAAAGCCACGATTCTTACCATTAAAATCCATCATTAGGCGTAGTTTAAAGATAGGACCAACACTTTCGAGTAATGGTACCAGGCTGTCTTCCAATACGTCTCGCGGTAGTTTTCCCACAAACACTTCGCATCCTCTTGGCGGAATGTAGTCGTTATTGGCAGGGTGGTAGTAGATTCGTTGACTGTTTTCTTGATCAATTTGATATCCAGTCTTTTTTAATAAGTCTTCGACTCTGTTGTAAGGGCTGTTGAAGTTTGGTGCAAACATTGTTACACAAATGTATTAATAAAACTAGATTTAAGTCCAAACTTCGCGACTGCCCAGCTGAGAGTGAGGTACCTTCACTGCTTTTTGTCAAGTTGCAAAAAGAAAAAATCGTTAAAATAACGGATTGCGATCAATTTATTGGAGGGGGTTAAAGCTGTCTGGAGAAAAGCTAGAGTTGCCCAACTGCTTTAAACGAGAAAAAAAAAAACGAATTCTGTATGTCTGGCTAAGTAACGAACAGATGATTTTAAGTGTGTACTAAAGGTAAAGGGAAATGTAGACAATCGTGAATAGGGTGTACCAAAAAAAAATTGTTGTAAAGGATTGATTAGAAAGCATATAATATTTACTATTTTGTCCAAATTACATTCACATTTCAATATAAACAAGCTAACCATAAAAAACATAGTTTTTTAAACTATCTCTATATTTTAGTCTCTAATCAATTTAAGGAAAGTATTTCCTTTCTAATTTTTAAAAAATAAACTGATTTTGATAAAATGCATTGTTCTAGTCAACAAATCTACCTACCAAATTTCAGTTCGATCCGATCACGGAAAGCTGGTAAATTTGGCGTTTCAAGATTTGCATTTGCCAGCCACAGACAACCCGGCACAGATTTGCCGGCACAGACAAAAGTGAAGTTAATATAGAGATAGTAATAAATATTAGTAAGCCACGAAAGAATTTTGGACAGCACCGGCTCCAGGTAACCCGCAGCTCCTGTTGGGTCAAGCGGCACCAGATTTCAGGGGCGCTGCGTGGAAAATTAGGAATTCATAACTTTATACTTTATTTTCTAAAATGGGTGTTTGTTAACTTTAGTGTATTGTACTATCATGGACTACTAAAGAAAAAAAGAGATTTGGTATGTAGCAGTTAAAAAGGTACCTCATCTAAGGTCCTTGTTACACTACTATAGCATATTCTAAATTCTTATCTATGAATCGTTTCAATTCCCCATACTTTTCAAAAGTTTTGAGCCCTCAATTTAAATGCTTATTACATTACATTGCACCTTTCCTTTATTTTAACTTTAAAAATTTATAGCTATTATTCCAATAATAATTTTGAAAATTGTAAGTAAGAAAATGAGTCTATTTATTAATATAAATATATCAGTGAATACATTTTAAAAATATTTGCATTATCTTTCGAGATATTGTATTCCTACATTTCAATAAATTACACGAAAACTAATTAAAGTTCAGACTTGAAATTTTGGGATGATATACAGAACAATACTAT